>PVJO010005692.1:0-95968 GCA_004026905.1 Hystrix cristata | reverse complement strand
TAAAATTCTGTGCTCTTTTAAAAATTTCTTCACATTATATAATCAGTTGTCCTCTGACACTCTCATTTCAAAATTTATTATATTCATTTTTCTATATACTTTGGTACCCATTGGTTCTATAATTATATGCTATGTTATTCTTGTGGTGAGAATAGAGGTTAGCATTTATTTTTTCACAAATTTTACATCACTTGAGATAATTAGAGAGGTAATACTGACACATGATTGTCTCACAATAAATTACTCTTGAGTTAGATTAAATCCTTAAATTACATCTGTTTACTAGTTGGTTGCCTGTATGGTTGGTTAATTTGGACCAACTCTGGGACAATTAACCAAACCTACACAAACACTGCATACTTTTGATTAATAACTTCTCTTTTAGGTGTTTGCCGTAAAGGAATAAGTTAAGGAATTCAAATATTTAGCTTCACGGATGCCATTAAAATGTTCTTTTATAGTGATACTTACAAAAAACTGTAGATGCGTGTCTTAGTAACTTTTCTTGTTGCTGAGACAAAATACCCAACACTCACAAGTTAAGGAAGGAAGGGGTTATTTACCTCACAGTGTGTGGTGGTTTCAGTTCACAGTTGGCTGGCTCCAGGGCATGGTGGCGTGGCAGAGGGTCACAGCAGAGGAGAAGTAGCTCATGGCAGGGAGAAGGCAGCAAAAGCAAATGAATGACTAGCCACTTTCTGTCCCTTATATCTTATCCAGGCTACCTGCCTGAGGGCAGGTGCCAAACCAATCAGTGGACTAATTTAGTAATCACACACTCTTTTTTTTTTTTTTTTTAGTAATCACACATTCTTAATCACAGCATCCTTAAACCCAGCAGTACATAATGACTCAGTCACATATTCTAGATCCAGCCACCTCTGAAAGGCCCCACCTATGACCGCATGAGGCTTTGGGGGCCATCTAGACACAAACCATAACAATGCTATATGGCAGTAGAGGACCCGAGCAAGTTCTATATAAAACTTTGAAAAAGATGAGGTTTATTATTACATTGGCATAATAACAATAAACACCTTTATTCAAAGCAGATAATAAGGTCTTCTATTTTTATTATGTTTTTTGCAAAAATTACTGTTTATACACAAATGTGTGTAAGAACATAAAATATAAAAAAATTTATATGGTCTCAATATTGGTTATCTATAGTAGTTAAATATAAGATTTTTGTTGCTTTCATTACTTGCATTTTGGGATAATGTGGACACTGGCAAATACTTTAAATACCTAGAACAATTAAGATGCTTCTCTTAGTTATGGACTTTAACAACATGGTGATGATTAAACTAGCTGTTTCAATTAAATTATTTTACTTACTGAATGATTTAGTTAATTATGCATAACAAATATTTATAAATTATAGAATATTCTACCCTAAACATTATATACTCTTCCATAGTATATAAACAATTGTCTTTACATCAGAAATTGCACGAAAAACTGCCAAAATATAAAAGTTGTATACTATAAACTTTGAAAATGAAAATAAAAATTTGAGTCAGAAGTAGCTGTTTAAAATTTTCCAAAAAAAAAAAAAAAGCCGAAAATGTATAGCATTACTTGGAGTCTTTTACTTGTGTAGTGAGCTACTTTGGGATATCACAGAGGTGCTATTTATGCAGGCAGGTGGCCTAAGTTCCATTGATGCAGCGTGTGTATAATGTAAGGCCTTAAGTAGGGCCTGAAGGCATGGAATTAATAAGAGTGATGCCTACAAACACACATGGATACTGAATCTGGAGGGTTAGATACTATGTTCTAAAACTGAGATAAATCACAAATTGAATTACTTGCCAAAATCATTCAGTACATAGAATAAACTTGTAATTTAAAGAATCAGTATTACCACCTTTAACTGTATAATTAAAGAAAGCTCTTAATTAGGATGAATACTTTCAAAGCAAGATTATTAAAAAGATATGGGTTTAAAAAGCGGGATCCATGGACCAGAGGAAACTGAATATAGTAAGTATGAAAATTTGCTTCCTGAAGGAAGAAAACAAAAGAAGAGGGGTACTTCTAACTGACATTTCCTTGGGTTTGGCTTAGAGAGTGCTGTGCTTTATCACTATAAGCCCAGAAGGAGGGAAATAAGTTGACCAAAATTTCCTGTGTCAAATCAGTTAGGATGAGGACTGGGTAAAATACTGCTTGGGCTAAATATTACTTCAAGCTGGGAAAAATGGACACAATGGCCCAGTGGACAAGAATATGGGTTCTTTAGTTCAGTAGAAATGGTTTTTGATTACTGGCTTTGTTATGCTCCAAGTACTCATTCACTCCATTGTGCATGTCTTTGGTGGTCACTGTGTGCCTGGTAGAATGCTTGGCATTCCTGGTACATTAGGAAAGGATGCCATTATGTTTTAGATGCAGTTAATCTGAAAGATTAACATCAAATAACTGAGACAAACATCAAATAACTGAGAAAGAATGTGATCCTAATGTAGGTGTAGGAAGTCATTTATTTAAAAAGTGATTGACTGGATCGTAGAAAAACGTGAACACTACAAAAGTGTAGAGTAGAAAAATGACTTTAAAGATGTGAGTACAACCAGATCACCAAGGCCTTTCTCCTAGAACACACAAAAGCCTCCGGAGTTTTTAACCAAGAAAGTCACAAGCTCAAATTTCAGTTTCTAAACAGTACTCTGACTGCACTTAAAAAAATAAAATGGATTAAATAATATTTGAGTAGTACGTGAAGAATCCAGTGAGGTACGTTGGGGACATTCCACATAAAAAAATAGTAGTCACTGAAACAAAGAAGTGGTAGTAGTAAAGCTGTACTAGAGTAGAGCTAACGAATTCTGCATTTCTAGCTTTTACAAATGAACGAATGAGGGTACCCATCACTGAACTAAGGAACTCATGATGAGGACTAGATTTAATTGCATTTTAATTTGACTAACTTGAGTTTAAAGTTTGAGAGCCTTGGATGTGAAGGTCTGGAGCTTAGAGAGTCCTGGGTTAGCAACATTGATCTGATCTGCATTAGCTGGCAGTCATAGGCGAGGATGGGATAGCTTGGAGGAAGAGCGTGCGCTCAGCAGAAAGGAAGTCATTGGATAAATCCTTGAAAAATTCTAATGTCTTAAAGCTGATTAGAGTCAGGAAAAGAGACGCTGCCAACAGAGAAGTAAGGGAAAAATCTGAGAAAACCAAGAAACCAAGAAAAGAAGATGAAAAACTGGATCCTTCTGGGAAGTCACAAGTGTTGAGGATTGATAATCACCAAGTTTTTAGCTTGTGAGTCGTGTAAATGGAGTTATGGGTCCACTGATCTGTTTGCTTTGGGTACATATGAGGAAATAAATTCAGTGTGAGCAGGCCTTTGCTAGGCAAGGAAAAAAAGGACCGTTGCTGGGGGAGGAGGCGAAGTTAACATACTTCTAAATATGTTTGAGTACTGACTGGAATGACTCACTAAAAAGAGAAATCTATCAGAAAAGTGAAAGAGTAATCAAAATGCATTAGTCCATTTAGTGCTAATACAGCGGAAATCCTGAGCATAGGTCATTTATGATAAACAGAAATTTATTTACTCACAATTCCACAGGCTGGAAAGTCCAAGATCAACGGGCTGTCATCCAACAAGCACCTTTTTGTTAAGTTTCCCACGACAGAAGGGCAAAGACTAGGGCTCGAGAGAGGAGGAGATCAAATTCACAGACCGGCTCACTTTTTTTTTTCTTTTTGGTGGGTGCTGGAGATCAGACTCAGGGCCTTGTGCTTGCAAGGCAAGCACTCTAACCACTGAGCTAAATCCCCCGCTCCTGGCTCCCTTTTATAGAGGCCATTAAATCTTCATGACGGTGGAGTCCTTAAGACTCAGTGTCTCCCACTTGGCCCCATCTCCCAACATTGTTTCCTGGGATTTAATTTCCAACGCAGGAGGAACACATCACTGACAGCAGCACGGAGAAGGCTAATTGCAACTTTGGCTAAGTTACTTCGTGTCTCTGCCTTGGTGTTTACAACTGCAAAATGGGGGAAGTAATACCTGCCTCATTAGATTCTTCCAACAATTAAATAACGTGAGGTTAGAAGACTGCTCAGTGAAATTTCTGGCGCACACAAAATGCATTCAATAAATTGATGTATAACATGAAAACAGAGTTTAAAATAGTGTCAGACACATTCGATGTTCAAGAAATACTTGTTAAATTTTGAATGGATATGATTCTGGTACATGATTCTGATTATCCAGAATATGCAGGAGTCTAATGCACACTACTGTATACTGCGTTAAACGCACACTTTATGTGATCAGCTGATGATTATGAGATGATGGTGATGGTGGTGGTGGTAATGATACGTGATGCTTGCTATCGTGCTGATATTTGGGTCATTCCTGTTCACAGGGTACTATTTTTCTGCCTGGAAATAAAGTCCTGGAACATCCCTGCAATGAAGAGAATCCAGGAAAATTCCTTTTTGAAGTAGTTCCAGGTAAGATATTTTTCTGGTTTGATGAAATTCTTGCTGATCCATGTTGGTAAAGATGAAGACATGTCAACCAGGTCTTCAGCTTCTTGAGTTACGGCTGAGGACATTACTTTGAGAAGGCAAATATCAAATCTGGTTAGTACTTACGCAGATGACGACCTTGGGTTTGTACACTGACTGCATACATGCACATAACCATGATCACATAACAGCTCCCTTTCCGTTTGCTCACAAGACTCCAGAGTTGGCCGGAAGTTATGACAAAGTCCCTGTAAAGGGTATTGGAGATAAATTTCATTTTACAGTGATCAGGTGAGAAACTTGAGAATATGTTATAGTTAAAATACTCTGCTCAGCTGATTTGCTGATTTATTTCCTTACAAACTGTATTTTAAATGAGCCTTGGCTAAAAAAACAAAACCAAACACAAAACCTCTTTCAGTGACCAACCAAGTATTATAGTTCTGTCTCTCAGTGTTGCTCCCAGCCAACCACTTCCACATGCCTGGCTTGTAGAATGGAGAATGTCTCTGCCAAGCCATCGGATTTTGCAGTTAATTTTCTGCAGCATCTGTTCAGTTTTTTTCCCAGTCATCTGTACCCATCTTTCTTAGTGCACTTGATCCCCACCGAAATCTTGGAATAGCACAGCAACAGTTCTTCGAGGCCACGATCTATTTCTTTGGTTGGTTCTTCAACCTTTCTGTACCCCTCGATGGAAGGAAAAGAGAGTTAAGAATGTGGTTTGTATAATGTTGGCCCTGGGCGATCCGGTTTCTGTGATATTGATATTGACTTCATCGCAGTCAAGGGTGGGTGTGAATTTATTGGAGTGAGTAATATGTAATTCATATCAATAATGCCGGCACAAAGACAGTCAATAAAACATGTTTTCCCAGATGTATAAGTGCGGGGATCAAAAACGTGAATGCGTATTTTCCCCCTCAGTGAGAACAGCTGTAGTACTGAGTTCATTTGGCTCCTGATGGAATCCATGACTAAATGTTAATTGATGCAGCCGAAGTGGTACAGAAAGGTTAGTCAGATGCGTTGCGTTATTTGTTTCTCCCTGGAGAGAACACGTTGTGAGAAACCTGAATCCTGTTTGCCCCGTTAAAAATCCTTTTATTCTTACTACTTAGCGGAATACCCCTATGGAACTAGATTCCAGATGTTGCAAAGTCTTTGAAGTATCAGTAGAGGAAATTTCTTTCCTTATTTATTCCCAAACTTTAGTGCCTGTTGGCTTTTAAACCAGCATGGTATTAAACTGATGGCTTTGGCTTTCATCTCCAATAATAATAGAGCTCTCCTTTCCCACTCTGTGTGCCGGCTGCTCAGCTGACTGTGATATGATATACGAGGTTATATTCAAGACTGCTTCAGAGAGAACTGTGTCTTCAAGCCCACAATGTCACGGATAAAGCTTTCTTCCAACACTGCTGTTCTAGGGTACGAGTTTCACATGCAGAAATAAGACACAGTGGCTTTTGACGAGCAACGTTTAAGAAGTGTGAGGTTGTATAAGATGAATTCTGAAGGTTACCCTTTCAAAGATTCCTGGAGGAAATTCAGGCTTACTGCTCTAATTATGGTGGTAAATAAAGTGTGCCAATTGATTATTTGAAATGATGCTTTCTGAATTATTAGTACAGCATGATGCAGTAGGTTCTAAGTTAAAATTCAAAATTCTGAATCATCTTAATGAAGTGTTTAGAGAATTGTGTCAAATGTTTCTTTGAAGACAGAGCTAGAACTGCATGCGGCTACACATTGAGGATCTAGTGTGTGTGTTATTAATCTCTGTCTTTGTGGTCTTATTGGTGGTAGCCAGACATGAGGATGATATTTTCAGGCAAATATTTTTGTACTTGTTTAAGAATGTGGAGGATCTGTTTCATATGGACTTCGCCAGAGTTTGCAAAATCAGGATTATTTAAGGACAGCAGAGGACTTGTTTTATCTTTGCAAATGAAAATGACAGATGACATTCTCTGATTTTCTGAATGTTTAATGGTTTGACAAGAAAATATGGGAAGTTCAAAAACAAGAGTTTACATTTGTCAGAATTTGTAGGAGGCAGGAAGGACTGCAGAAATATGGTCAGTCTTATAAGGAACCCACTTTTGTCACCCACCTGTGTACCTCAGACTTGTTCTACATTGGCTTTCTCGGAAGAATTCTCTCAATTGCCACTTCTGAAAACTTGTCCTCAGAATGATGCTGCAGATCCATCTCACTTCTCTCTTTATGGAGAAATACCTCAAGCCTAACCGCCCAAGTTATAAGCAGGAACAGAAAGGACACAATGCTTTCATCTCTCTGCCCACAATTTCCAACAAAATTGAAAAGGTCCATATATATGTAGTATTTTTTTTTGTCCTAGCTTTAGTCTGAAATATCCTATAATGTGCAAGTAAGAAAAACCAAGAATTTTCAGTAGAATGGAGGATCCTGTCTTTTTGTATGTTACTTATTTATGTTGGGCCACATATTATATTTCTATTCAGGCTTTAGACCTTTATAAAAACCTTTGTGGAAAAACAAATCTACTGTCATTCAGGATTGGTTTCATTTAGATTCATTATTCCCTGAAATAAATTATCTCTCTGAATAATGCCATAATTTGTAGAATTTTACTCCAAATTTTTTTCCATTTTCCCTACTTGTTATTCAAAAAAAGTCAGACAAATTGGCAGATTTGAAGATTTTGCTGTCAGAAATGCCAAATTTTCGACCACAGTGAGCTTTTACAGCCAAGTACTAAGCTATTGGGAAATGCGGTTGAGAAAGGAATGTTGGCAGGTCTTCAGTGCATAGTCCATGAAGAAAGAAAACGCAGTTGTTCTCTTGGCTTCTTAAAATGTGTTCTGGTTGCGGTTTTTGTGATGTTTAAAGAAATAAACAGAATAATTAAAGAAGGAATGATGTCTTCACTTTCTTAAGAGAAGAGTCAGAGAGGGAAGAAGAAAATGCTGTGGGGTCTGGGCACAGAGCACAAAGGACAATATGTGACCCCATCTAGTCCGGACTACATCTTTCTGCTCCTTGCTGCATCGCTAATGCCCTGGACGACACAGCGTGAGGTGCCAAGCAGACAGTCATTGAGGTGTGCGTGCTCACCATTCTTTCGGAGGAAGCTTGTGCATATGAAACTACACGCCTCTTGCTATGTTGACCTTTTATTTCCTGATGTGTAGGATCCTTCCTTCCCCTGGTGCAGCAATTTTTTTTTTTTTTTTGTGACTGTAGTGATTTAAGTGGAGGGAGCTCCTTGCACACTTCCCTTTCCTCCTTCCCATCTCCCTCTAGTGAGGAGGGTAAGAGAAGCAGGAGGAAGGGAGGCATCTCCCTACACAGGTGCACTGCTGGGGAGCGCCCTTCACTACAGTCCGCAGGGGTATCCTTGGGGTTTTCTGTGTCCCTGGGTTTGGCAGTCTAGCTCCCACAATAGGGTTCTCCCACCTTGGAAGTGGATTGGATGGAACAGAATAAATGAGCTGAAAGTCTGCCTGCTTTCTTTGTGCTTCTTCTTCTGCTACCAAGCCGCTCTTGTGCCTTGGCCTGCAGGAAAGGGAGAACAGGTTATGTATCTGTTGCTCCGCCCCATCCTGCCCTTTTCTCCGTGGGGCACCAGTGAGGTCTGTGGTTTACCAAGCTCAGAGGTCACCAGGGTCCCCGGCCTAGGCAAGGGTTGAGTGACTGTTCACCACTTGCAGGCAACACTCCTGTGCTTATCTGACCAGTTTTCCTGGTAGGAGAAATCTTGTCCCCCCTCAAAGAAATAGTGTTTATTTATTTTTTAATTCTTACTTTCGTTGGTACATGTTTGCAGTACATTATGTTTACATTCCTCCCAGTGGGGAAGTTGGTACATGTATGTAACATGTCTTGATTCTGTGTTTTATTTCCTTCCCTTGCTCTCCCCTCCTCCTTGTCCTTCATCTTGTGGTTTCCTTCCCTTTTGCAAAAGATCTATCACCCTATTTCTTATTATCTGTCTTTTATTTTGCTCTTTTGGTTATATGGGGTTTCTCATATAAGAGAAAGAATGCAATATTTAAGTTTCTGTGTCTAATTTATTTCACTTAACAATGTGGGCTTGAGATGCATCCATTGTCCAACGAACGAGTCAAGTTTCCTCTTATTTACGGTGGAGTAGTACTCCACTGTGTGTGATTACCACATTTTTCTTTACCTGTTCATCTGTCGATAGGCATATAGTCCACTTCTTCCAAGGTTTAGCTATTGTGAGTGTGCTGCCATAAATGTGGGTGTGCATGTGTCACTGTAATATGATGACTGTAACTCTTTTGGGAAGATACCTAGAAGGGGAATAGCTGAGTTGAATGGAACTTTTAGTTTTGGTTTGTTGAGGAATCTCCATACTGATTTCCATAGTGGCTGTATTAGTTTATATTCCCTCTGAGAATGTAGAAGGTTGACTTTGAACCTCTTTCATCAGCAGTACTTCTTGTTTTCTGGCCCCCCACCCCCACCCCCCTTATCACAGGCAGGGCCGCTTCCTTCTCTACAGCTTTCTCTCAGCAAGCCCTGCAGGGAGGTGGCTCCGCACAACTTCCACTGGTCTTTATAACTTAGAATGTGGGATTTTAGCACTTCTTCTTCAGACTTGAGCCTTGGCAGCAATTTTGGGATAATGAGGAGGAAGCTTTTTGTGTATACTCACCTATGATTTTGAAGTGGAGTCGCAGGAAAGACAGTCCTATGGAGAGGTGTGCTGGGGACTCCCCGCGAGCACTCTCAGGGTGCCCATCTGCAGGGAGGGCAGTAGAAGGGGGTTCACAGGGCTGCTGCAGTCCAGGTCACAGCTGATCCCGTGGGGCGCTCTGTGATGAGGAAGGAGTTATGGAAATAGGAAGAACAAAAGAAAACTTGAAGGGTGATCTAACGTGATTTTCATTTGCTTGGAAACGGCTTTAAGACCTCAAAAAAGACAAGGCATCTTTTACTCCACCTTTCACTAGGACTCCACTAAATATTTCCGGTATCCTCAGGCGGTCACATATTGCTTCTGGAAATCTCAGTAAAAAAATTTCCATTCTAATTATCATCTAGCAGGATCCATACAAGCCAAATAAAAAACTAGAGGAAATGGGTATTTAAAGACTCTAATAAATAAATCGTGGATCTCTTTGCCAGAAAAAAAATGCATCTATTTAGCTAACGTGTGCACACATTTGAAGGCCGAGAGACTCCTTCCAACCCAATCATGGACTGTAGTGTGAGAGTAATAGTTTACATTTGGCACCAAAGACTTGATAATTTTTATCTCACCGTCTCAGTCTCTATCTCTGTTTCCCTGTGTATTTCTATTTCCCTGCGCATTTGTGCATTTCACCTACATACATGCAAAAATGGGCCTGACAAGTTCTCTGCTGTTTGTAAAGCGAAAGCGTCAGAGTTTTACCTTTCTGATTCAGTTGCTCCTCCCCTGCCCCGTGGCTGCGCATCTCTGTAGATCTAAGTCAGGCATTTACAGAAGGATGTTTCCTGGATAGAACAGCCCCTGGGTCTGGGAGCTGTAAAATTTTTAATTTACCGAAACTTGAACCTACTTAAATGGTCAGTGCAGCTGTGTTATATAATAAGCCAGCTGAGAAATAAATCTTCTCACAGATACACCTGACTGTCTTTGGGAAAGAAAACTACTCGGCCAGTTTTTGAGATAATTATGTGGCATCAGCAATGAAAGTTTATCATCTATGTCTGTGTTCCCAGCGCCTTCGGGGTCGAACAAATAATGTCTTCGGATATATTAACTTGCTGCTATTTAAAATGTAAGTCACTATTTAGCATCCATTTGACATGAAATTGTAGAGATGTTTTAATACTGTTTTACCATAAAACTTGATCATTTTCTTGATCATTAAATATGCTGCTAAGACATTGAATCTTCCAACAGTCCCTTTGTCTTAACTATTTTCCCCTTTGCCTTAGTATTGTAGGTTAAAAATCCGTGTAATTATATTTGTTAGCCACAAGCAACTGCGACAGTCTCTTTTTCTGTCTGCTTCGGTCTGTGGGCAGCCCTGAAGTCTTTTGTTTTGTTTTGTTTTGTGTTCTTGCTTGGTTTTAATGTGTGCAGATCATTTAGGGAATGTGAGTAGGAGTTGTTTATGGTATGAAAGCATCATTTTATAAACACAAGTAGTTCTGAACATGAAATAAATGAATGCATTGGTAAAAATCAGCGTGTTTTAGCTACTATGTATTCTTTCATTAAAAAGAAGTTTTTGAGATTTTTGTTTCCAAATTCCTTTCCTACTTAAAATATACGCCTGAAAGAGACTATTAACATGGTACAATGAGAGGTTTTTCAATATTCTAATCCTTTGAAATTTTGACTAACATCATTTTGACTAACAAGCATTTGGAGTATTTCTGAAATCATTGACCAGTGATTGTATGATCAGGCCTGAGAAGAGTTTGTGGGAGGAATGGTGTTTGTCTGCTCCGCATCGCTACATGCCAGATCAGGGACCAGAAAACATTTTCAGAAAGAACTAGAGAATAAATATTATAGGCTCTTCAGGCCCTCAGCTGTCTGTTACAATTGCTCGTTTCTGCTGCGGTAGCATAAATAAATGGCTGTGGCTGTGTCCCAACACAACTTTATTCATGATCACTGAAATATATATCATACAATTTTCAAATGTCAAGAAATATTATTCTGCTTTTAGTTTTTTTTTTTAATAACCTCTTCAATTGTAAAATATAGGCACGTGCTAGATTTGGTCCATGTGCTAGATTTAAAAAAAAGCAAATCTATGAAAAGCAGGCTGAAGATACCAATGTTAAGTCACTAATCCCCACTGGTGCCACCACAACCAGAGTTAGAACTCTGAGACAGTTCATCTCCCCAGCCATGGCATGCCCACTTCCTCAAAATCAGGATTCAGAAACAATTCGCCAAAATTCTCCTTAGAACTTCCTCCAAATAATAAACTTTTTAAAAATCATGATGAACCCAAAAAGTATTAGTAACCAAGATGAAACTCTCCCGTAAGCCCTATTTTAGGTCATTTAGAACTCTAGATCCTGACCAAAACTGAAATCTCATATGTGACTTTTTAAATAACAAATACCATTAACTGGGTGTGCTTAACATGAAAACCATCCCCATACTTAGTTCAGTCCACACAGGTTCGGAGAGCTATTCATAAGTATTCCGAGCTGGAAGTATCTCTTGCAAGATCTAATAAGTTTGGAGTATCTTCTAAACTCTCATTTCTACAAAGCACATTAGCTAACATCTTATAATGTGAAGTACCTCACAGAAAATGAAAATACTTTGTTAACAGCTAAAAGAAACCGAATTAATGAAGTTATTCTCTCGGAGGGTGATTTATTTCACCAACCACTCACTTATTAACATCTCCTGCCCATCCCAACCCCACCACCTCTCCTTTAGCATCAGTATGAGGAAAATTTCCATTCTATTAATATTTAATTATATGAATTAAATATAATTAAATATAATTATGTGAGTAAAATATAGGTCATATACTAATATATGTTAGGCTTTGTGTACATGGCTCATATAACTTGTGGTAGATATCATTTTTCCCACTGCTAATCAGTGGTACAAATTCACCTTTCTAATGAATGCTAAAACCAGGCTTCACAAAAGCATAGCATGCTACAGCCTTCTTATAGCAGTGAGAATATAGATAGATTTAGTATTAAGATCCCGCAGAAGCCAAATATGCAAAAGTTAAAAGAAAGAAGGAAGATGAGAAGAGATGAGGTGATGGATTTCGGGTCAGCATATGCTACATTTCCTTCCTCCCCCTTGGTACTGAGATTTCTTGTATTGTTTCCAGTCCTCTCTCTTGGAAGATCTTGAGAACAGAGATGGTGCCTTCTACCATGATACCTAATAGAACGCTGTCATACAGAACATGCTCAGTGCCTGTTTGCTGAATTAATGATTAAACCAGATCTTAGTTTTACGTCTTTGGTGTGATTACATTGGGTTAGTCAAATTTAGAAGGATTTTCCAGCTCTAAATTATTTAACTGGATCAACTCTTTTCCCAGTGCCTTAGGAGACTGGAAAGTAGAGAAGTTCCTTAACTTCACATACTCTTTCCTCTTCAAAGAGTGATCCTCATTGCCTCATCTTTCACTCCTTCATTCATGGTAAAACTAACAGTGTATTTTATTACTTCAGTAACAGAAGCTATTTATTAACAAGTCATTGGCTGGAATAAATGTGTTCCTCCCTTCATTGTTCTTTGTAGCATGGTTTTAATTGTGCATTCTCAGGCTGTTTGTTTACCCGCTTCTTCTATGCAATCATTGAAAAGTGCTTTACAAATGAATCCAGCTAAGAAAATAGGTGTAAAATACAGAACAAATGCTGCCGCTGTTTTTGTGACTAGGGTTTGTCTTGACAGCTCTTTTTCCATGGAGAGGCTTCTTTCAGCTATTTCTCAGCTTAGAATAAAGAACTTTCAGGTGAGTTGACAGTCAGTGGACAGGACCACCAGTAGATTAGAAGTGGTGTGGGAATTGAAAAGGGAAATTAAAAAAAAAAAGGGGGAAATCATACTTCACAGGAAAAGGAGTATGTCAGGAGAAAGAGTATGGATGTGCATGCAGTAGGGTGCGTAAGAAATCAGCTCGCAGCCAGGATGCAACTGGAGTCCTGCACCAGCTCTCAGAGAACCAAGGAAAGCTATTTCTTCTTTTTTCTTTTCTTCTCCCTCCCTTTTTCCCTTCCTTCTGCCCTCCCTCCTCCTTCCCTCCCTTCTTCTCTTCCTCCTGGCCTCCCTCCCTCCCGCTATCTCTCTCTCTCTCTTTCTTTCTTTCTTGAAACCTGAGTTGACATGATCCTTGGTGCTTTAAAAAGTCAAACTCCGAGGACCATCCACAGCTCAATAACATGTCCCTGGGTTAGTCAGAGTCTGTGGCTTTAACATGGATTTCCTCTATTTGCCTTTTGCTGTGGGAGTTATTTGGCCCTGATCATGCTTCCAATGCCGGTTTCTTGAAAATGGTGCCAGTTCACAGCTCCCTTGTTCTAGCCTGAGAAAGGCCAAGCGGTGATGGCGCTTTAGAAGTCCTGAGAGGTCTCATACCCCATGAATGTGTGATGCCTCCTGCTGAAACCCATGTACCCTAAATAAGAAGACTGGTCACTGAAGGTAAAGCCACATAACGATTTATAAAACCCTGATTACATTTTAGGTACTTTGGTAACTACAAACATGTTTGCTTTGTGTAGCTGAGAGTAAAGAAAGAGCAGAAACTGGGCTGGCCTAGGAGGAGAGTCATGTACAGGGAGGATACTAGGAGCTGACTGTGTTGAGACTTGTCAAGGAGTCCCGGAAGCCAGTAGCGGAAAGAGAGAGGGTCTGGAGAGCTCTGTATCTGACAGGCTGGAGATTTAATCCCAGCCGTGCCACAGGAGCTGGTTCCTTAGCCTCGAAGGAGGCCTGGAAGGTTGGGTTTGGGGTGAGGATGGAGGGAGACAAAAATACAAAGAGTGCTTACTGCTCTTCCTGGCTTACTGAAAGTACCAACATCTTGGAGCAACTGGTGATGTAGTGACCCATACTAACAAGTGCTGGCTGGAGACTGAGTTGTCCTAAATGGGATTATAAAAAACAGCAGGAATTTAGGAAATGAAAGGTCGTTAGTAACCAAGGAAGTCTTCCCAGAGGCAGTGAGTCTGCAGCTGAAATTTGAAGGAAGGATAGGATTTTGATTAGACAACTATGGTGTTAAGAATTTCAGGCTGAAAAGTATTAACAAAGACACGTGTGTCCTGCCAGTGCAGCTGTCTGGGGGAGCTAATGGTGGTCTTGGCCATCGCTTTTCCAAGGCTAGCGTGGAGGAGCCCTGACTCTTAGGGTGTTCACTAACTGTCACACATCCCTGCCGTTCAGTTAATTTGGGGAAAATACAGAGGTGAATGCTAATCAAATGTTTATATTTCAAACATATAAGTAAGAAACCTAAATTCAAACTTGTGTATTATGTTCAAATGGTATCAACTTGCTGTGAATCCAGCAATGCTGGCCAATCTCACAGGATGGTCAGTAGACTGTGGTTAGGGAGTAGCCTTGACTTACAGATCCTGCATCCATGCAGAGGGCTTTTCCACGAACTCCTCCTTGGTCAGTACTATTGTGTGAGTGTGTGTGAGTGTGTGTGGGTATGTGCACGTGATTACAGATCTACTCTACAGATTAATAGCTGTCATTGTGTTATCTTCCTACATGTGTTTTACATTTCGATCATACCCATCCCTCCATGACTCACACCTCCTTCCTGCCATTCCCTTCTTCTTGTCTAAAAATACCCTTTCTTCTACTTCCGTGCTATCTTTTTTTGTTTGTTTGCTTTTTTAGATCCTGCATATTTGGGAAAACATGCAGTACTTGTCCCTCGAAACACTTGTTGTGTACATATTAACTTAAGTACTTCTTTAAAGGCCCTCTCTTCATGTGGAAAAATTTAGAATTCTTAAATTTGGAGGTATTTGGCATTAGCACATCGGCATATGAATTTCTGGAAAGCATCATTCAACCAGTAACAGAATTAAAAGAGATGAGGCCATTCTTCTAGAGCATTCTAGAGGCTTCTCGTCCCAGCTCAGACTCTCTGCCAGCTTGGTTGCCAACTGCCTGACCTCCATCCTGTTCCCCGAAGGAAGGTGCACGAATTCAGACCTTAACTTAGCTCCGGGTGCTCCTCTCCAGAGCTTTGTTCACGCTTTTCGCGAAGATGAACAGGCTGAGTGACAGGGCCACCAATGTCGTAACTAACAACATGTGAACTAGAAATTGAAGCTGTCCAGACAAAGAAAAGAAGTGTTTTATATCTATTACATTTTTCCTGCAAAGTGACATTGAATTTAGAATTTTCCTTAATTTTATTCATAGGGTTTTGTTTCGTTTTGATTTTAGTATTAGCCTAAAGGAGGGAGGCTGGACATCTAGCATTAGGACTGTTGTTACTGTCTTTTGCCCCTTTCTGTTAAGTCAGGGCTCACTTCAGCTGGGAACAAACACTCATGAATCACGTACTTCTGAGATGTGTCTAGGCAGGAGTGAAAAGCCAAAGCGGGCTCTGGTTTGTTTTCTCCAGCGACCCGAGACTGAGTGACCAACTGGTCATCGAGAGCACTGGGGAGCAAGGAGTGTAAGGCGGGCAGTGCAAGCTCTAGAGAACAGTTAGTGCCCAGGCAAGAATGAGACAGGGTCCCTTTCCCAGCACAGGCACTCTGTCCCCTCCTGATTCATGGCCCCTGATGTGTCACTCGCTTACAGGAATCATATGACAGACTGCCTGGGGGCTCTTTGGCCCTACTCCCTGAGCTGTGGTTTGTCATAATGGGCTCTTTGAGATCTGAAAGATACATAACTCATTTCACTATGACATAACTGATGTGAATCGATTATCATTTGAATAGTTGATTTATTCTGTATTTTATTTTTGACTGCCATGTTTCCCATGGATAACCTTACTGCCAACTTAATTTTATGAAAACTCCAATTTCCTACTACAAAGTATACACAATTAGTTGTATCTTGCACTTGGTCCTCTTTCTTTCCCTGTTTTCTAGAGGAGCCATCACGTTCCTTCTAAAACCAATTCTTTATCTGTCTTTGAACCCCCTCCAAGCCACTTTGGGAACTGTAACTATTGATTCCATCTTGTTTCCATCTTGCTGTGGAGCGTCGACCTGCATTTCATATTATTCCCATAGGTTTAATAGTGTAGACAGAAACTGGCCTTTGTGTTGAAAAAGCAAATTAATCTCATGCATCCTAAGTGAAAAATTATGAACATTCAACCATGCTACTATTACCCTAATTTTAAAAATATCTTGATCACCTTTTCTACTTTCTTCTCATATTTTTCAACTTTTTTTGAAACAAAACTCCCCCAAACTGTTCTACACACACACTTTCTGATTCTTGTCTTTGCTACCATCTGTTTTTATCCCCCTGCACCAGATTTTTTATTAGTCATCAACAAGAGCTATTTTTCTGAATCCAATGACTAAGCCCCAGTTTTCATAATATCTGCCCGGTTGGAATCATTTGACAGAGCTGATCGCTCTCTCCTTTTGACACACGTTCTCCACCCAGCTTCCAGAGCACCGCACTTTATTGGTGTTCCCCCTGCTTCCCTGTCTGCGTCTCTCAGTGTCCATGATTTGTTTCCCCTTCTCCCTCACTTCCATCTGGTGCAGAGCACTTTTTGTCCCGAAGAATTGCTGTAAACTCCTGGTTCATTTTCACACTCTATTCTTTCTCCTGCTCTGTTCTACCTATAACACCACAGCCGGGGTGATATTTTTAATACGCTTTCTAGAGCAGTTTTAAGTTTATAGAAACACTACCCCAAATGTATAGAGTTCCCATATACAGTGATATTTTACTATTCAAATCTGGTCAGGAAAGCTCATTATTTTAAAATGTCCCACGTCAGCCTACAAGGACCCTGCAGAGATCATTCCTCAGTCTACTTTATTCTTCTTCCTTGGCACTCTCACCACACTGGCCTGCCAAAATTCTCATGTGCGCCATCCTTTACTCTGGCCCCAAAACATTTATGTATGTTGTTTTATCTTTTCAGAGTGCTTCCTTCTCATCTTTTCCCATTTCTTAAAATGACTCCAAATCATTCCGCAACTAGCACCTCAACTGTTACTTCCTTAAGGAAACCCGAACTTGACCTTCCTTTCAGCACATCTTAACCCACTTTGAGGGCCCATGATCCCCTGCTTATGTTGTGTCTTATACAAGTAATGCCTGCCCCGCCCCCTGCAAGCATGTAAGTTCCATGAGAGCTAGAACTCTGTTTTTCTTATTATCCTATTTCTTACACATAGCAAACTGCCTCACATGTCATACTTACTGAATAAATATTTGTCAAACCACAAAAGAGAGAGGAAAGAAGACACAGTGAGTCAATACAATGTGGAATGGGGTGGATCCTAGGGTTGAAAATCAGATGCCTTAAATGCTACACTAATTCTGCAATTTAGTTGCAAACTCAGCATTTCATAGGAATCAGCTGTAGGGCAGACATTATGTGCCAAGTATCCCTGAGGAGCTATTGTTTTTATCCCTTTCAACATCACTTAGAGGCAGAGTTCCACTGAATATCCTGGAAAACACTGATCAAGTCCATTGTTGAAGCAGGCTGCCACTTCAGGAACTGATGGCAGGGTGAGTGAGATTTTGCTCGTGTTGTCTTTTGGGTGAGTTCTGTCATTGTCCTGGCCTCTTTCCCTCATCTGTGAGATGAATGTGACACCGCAGAAGGACCAGATGGGACTGTGCATGTGGCTACCTGTAAACTAGTGTCACCCAAATGAAGATGGTTATTTGTATAAAGTAGTTCCTCTGGTCTACCCTCACATATGTGTCAAACTTGTCCTCAACTCACCTTTCTCTAAAGGGCCCTCATTATTTCTAACGTGTTGAAATCCAACGATAAGTCCTAGTGACACACTTCTCCATCATTCTTTCCCTGGTTGATGTGTGAAAATCAAACGGTGTGAAATCACTCAAATGGAAAGGAATGGGGGGGTCTGTATGCTGGTGTAAGAAAAGAAATGGAATCCATTCATGTGACTTGGTTTACTTCCTTCTCTAGCTGCTGAAGTCCAGATCTGAACTATAAATGTCCCCTTTCTTCAGTTAATACAAACTGCCATCCCACATTAAATCTACCCATTCGGCCCAGCCCATTGTTGCTTTTGGAGCCTAGTGGGTTTGTGTGCTGCCACCTCCAAGATACATGGCTCCTCTTGCCCTCCTGGCAGCCAGCAGTGCTATTCATTAGTTGTCTGAAAGACAAAGCCTCAAGGGCATCACTGTGCTACTGATGAGACCTCGCCTCATGGAGCTAATGATGCATGTGAAATAGTAGGCAGCAAACTCCCGGGCTCAGCCTCATGGTCAGTGACGTAATTACACAGAAAGAGCCAGGCACAGTGGCTCAGGGTATTAATTGTAGCTGAAAATCCTACCCCCCAAAATAATTGGGAGCAGCAAGGAGATGACAATGTTACACCTTTTCAAATACCTGAGCACTGGGGTTTGACATGTTCCCACTTCCATGGCATCTGCAAATTCATACTCACCTTCAGGTGACTTATTTGAAAATACAGAAAAGCTTAGAATCTTGACATCCATCGAGGAGGTAAAGAAATTGCACTGATAGGGTCAGTGGAGAGGGTGCGCAGTGAAGGGAAGAAAGACGAGCCGCATTCAGCAGCTTGGCTTCCACCGCATACAGGGCAGCTCCCGCATGAGCAGGCTACCTGCCAAGCTGAGCTGGACCTCTAGCGAGCACAGTACATCTCTGGAACAACTGATAATTAGAGTCATGCCCTCCAGAAAAATAAATCTCCAGGATTCCTTGGCCAAATAAATACTGAAAATTACTTTCAAGTGGGATCCTAAAATTCACCGAATAAAATCAGATCTTATCTTTATCTGCAACTAAAAACAAATGAAGGAAGGTTTTTTTTTTTCTGAGCATCTCAGTAAGAGTTAAAATAAGTCTCCTTTATAATGTGCCCCTTTTACAATTTGTTACTTTTGAAAGGATTGCTCGAAATCAAAAAATATGTTCCAAATTAGAGTTAATATGTTGTTTTATTAGAAAACAATATAGAAGTAGCTCTTTGGCATTTCCGGATACCTGTTATGTACATTATCTAGATCTAAAACACATAGCAGAAATTATAAAGATCAAATTCCTCAGATAGATGAATATTCATATTTTTAGATGTGGCTAAAACCACATTAAGGAGGGCTTGTGTACTGTTTGCATTTTATTTTATTTATTTATTTTTTAAACCAAGAACATGTATTGGTACATTCTACATACAATGGTCACATTCATTACATTTATTCTGTACCTATACATGATACCTCTTGGTTCTCCTCCCTCTCCCCCGCCCCTCCCCTCTGCTCCCTCCCTCCCTATTTACAGCAGGTTTATTCATCATTTTCCATATTTTCCCTTTCCCCTCTCTTTCCCTTGTTTCCTTTCTGCTTTTCCCTTTCTTTCTTTCTAGTACTCCTCTCCTCTGCACACCATCCTCCTTTTATATAATATCTATTACACCTCTTTGTTCTTATTTACAGTTATGGTTTCTCATATCAGAGAAACAATTCGATGTGTGCTCATGAGTGTCCGATTTATCTCACTTAAGAGTATGTTCTCAAGAAACATCCATTTATATATGAATGACTCTAGTTTATCCTTTTTTATGTTTGCATTTTAGACAGACCTGGACTCTCGATCAGGCCTTTTGCTTTTCAAAGTTTTGCAAGTTTTGTTCATTCATGGGAACTCCAGACTGCATGACAGTGTTTTCTGTAACTGAGGGAGTTATTGCTTCTTTTATATTCCCTAGATTACAGATTTAAGTGCACTAAAAGTTTGTGTCTCCTAGTGTTTGTGTGATTTGCTCTTATTGTTTCTATCAGTCTATTCTAGACACGAATGACCTTTGAAGAAATCAGAAATGACTGTGAAATTAAGGCCAATAAATTATATAAGATATATGAAAATGGCAACCAATAGATCTCTCTCTTTTATTTTGTGGAAGTTGAAAGGAACCCCGAGGAGAGTTTTGATCATTTTTCAGTTGAAGAATTGTGGCCCGTAGGGGCCTGCATGCCCAATGTTAGAGAATTTCCTAAATTCCCAGTTGAGAGGTCCTTTCATCTTTTACATCCTCTTTGATTATATTAGAACTAAATTTGCTTGAGTTTATCTGTTTTAGCGGCAAGAGTACATCTGTCTTAGTCCACCTGAGTTTGTAAATATAATAATGACAATTTGTTATAAATAATAGTACCTACTATTTGATGTACTCTATGTGGTAAGTATTTTATTAGATTCTTTTTATGCATTTTTTTAAAGTTTCACCACTATATGATTCCAGTATTGTTTTTCACGTGATGAAGATAGCCTCATAAAGTTAGGGAACATTCCAAGATGACAAAACTAGTGAGGAAGTAACATGGCTATCAGGTCCAAGCTATGTTTTCTAAATTCCTTATAATGAAAGGTAGAAAATGAGTAGAGAAATTAAAATTCTGTTCTTAAGTAAAAGTATTTTAAGATCTTGTTAGACTTCTGGAACATGCTATCTAAGGTTAGCTGTCCATGTAGTTTAATGATGAAAATTTCTTGCTAATTTCACATACTGTGTTAATAGGGAACTTTTTTATTGGATACCAGAAAATTTTCCTTGACCAATTTTTGTTCAGTGTGACTACACACAAGTGGTCCCCAACCAAGAGTGGTTTGACTTTCCCGTGATGCCAAAGCCATATGCACTCAGTAGAAGCTGTATTTGGAATCTGTATTTTGATTTCTTCTCTGGACTAACAATATGCAGCATGGTCTTCTCTTGATATGCGGGACATCAGCAGTAGGCTGCACCCCTAGTCACCACCACAGTCACTGTCCCAGGGAGACAGCACGGCTCTGCGCTGTGCTGGGCTGCCACGCTGTGCTGTTCAGTAGGGTGGGTGTCTTTGATGCTAGTTTCATGTATGCTATTTTGAATTTATGATGGGCTTATTAAGCTGTAATTCCATTGTAAATTGAGTATCTGAAGTAGATTTTTGAACAGATCCTTACTCTTGACTCTAGTATTTAAGTTGGTTATTGGGGTTGCTGAAGTAGTTTAGTGATAGAGAACTTGTCTAACGTGTGTGAGGCCCTGGGTTCGATTCCCCAGGGCCACATAAAAAAAATACATACAGGGTATAATCAGTAATATTTACTATAGTCACCAAACTGTGCAATCATCACCACCGCAATTGTAGAATATACCCATCACCCCTAAAAAGAAACTCTGTACCCAATGTCAGTTGCTTCCTGTTTTGCCCTCGTGTTGGATAACCATTAACCTACTTCTTACCTGTACAAATTTGCCTTTTCAGGTTATGGAATCGTATAGTACATGGTGTCCATGACTGGCCTCCTTCAGTAGGCATAAAGTTTTCACGGTTTATCCATGTTGTATTTTCATGTATTAATTTATTTCTGTTAATGGATAATCCATTTTATTAATATACCGTGTTTTATTTATTCATTCATTCACTGATGGACATTTTACTTTTTCACATTGGAGCTATTTTGAATAATGCTGTGATGGGCAGACATGTTTAAGCTTTTGTGGGGGCATCAAGTCTTCGGGGTGTATATTCTAGGAGTGGTATTGCTGGGGCATATTGTAACTTTCTGTTTATCATTTTGAAAGACTGCTAGGATGTTTTCCAAAGTAGCTGTAGTTGATTACTTCAGTTTCTGCATATTCTCACCAACATTTATCATCCTTGTTCTTTATTATAGTCACTCTCGTGGGTGTAAAGTGATATGTGGTTTAATTTGCCTTTCATGAATGCTAACTGATATTGAGTAAATTTTTGCATGTTTTTGGCAATTTGTATATATCTTCTTTGGAGAAATATTTGTTCAAATCTTTGGACAATTTTTCAATGCAATTTTTTATCATTGTTTCATAAGAATTTTTACATATTCTGAATATAAAACCCCCTATCAGATATGTAACTTGCAGATATTTTCTCTTATGACATGGGTTGCCCTTTTATTTTATTCGTGGTGTCCTTAATAATCAAAAGTTTTTAATTTTGATAAAATCCTAATTATCCATTTTATTCTTTGTTCATTTTATGTTGTATCTCAAAGCCATGGAGGTTTTTTTTTCCATATTTTCTTCTGCAAGTTTCATAGCTTAGTACTTACATTTATGCCTAGGATTTATTGTGAGTTAATTTTTTGTGTTTGGTGTCAGGAAAGAATCCAACTTAATTTTTTTTTCCCCATGTTGATACCTAGTTATTCCAACACTATTTTTTTCCCACTGGATTGTTTTAGCACTGTTTTTGCAGGTTATGAGGGTTTTCCCCCTGGTTCATGGTCAGCTGCAGATAGTACGAGACCAGGCATGTTTCCAAAGGTGCCTCACTGTTTAATTTTCAATAAAATTCTTGTTTGCCTCTTGCTATTTTGGCCTCAGGGAGGATGCCCAAACTCTAGACTGGGAACATCCTGCATCGCCTTTTGATGTTATTAAAGCCTGGGGAATAAAAGGAGCATTTAGAGGCCATGCCTCACCTGACTTGCCCTAATGAGTGATTTTCTTAACACGGCCCCTGCCCCTTTCCTAGCATGGGCCAGGAGGACTACTCGGGCTCCCCATGTGGCAATTCTCTTGCCTGCCTCCCTGGTAGCCTGGGCCTTGATATTTGGGTCTTTCCAGACCTCTTCTATGTATTTCCTTCTTACGGTTCCTGTGCCATTAACTGAATAAAGAGTTCAGGACTTGGCACCATCTTTGAATCCTGCATCTTGCTCACACTGAACACCCAATCCCACACGGAGTGGTGCGAATTCTGCTTACAAAAGACATCTCCACTCCGTTTTCTCTCCATCTCCTGCTTGTCCATTTTCATTTAGACTCTGTCATCTCCTTCCTGGATTTCTGCCCTGAACCTCCTGGAATCCATTTTTCTATTGAAATTCCAGAAAGGTATTTTTAAATGATCATTTTAAAAACCAAGTCAGTGGCTCTGTCAAGACCCCGACAGCTCCCATTCACATTCAGCAAGCAAGCTGCGACCCACCTCACAGGCTGCAGGCCCCCAAGTCCCAGCTGCGGGCTCTCTGGGGCGTCCACAAATGTCCCAAGAGTCTCTAGACAGGAGGCCTTTCATGCCTGCAGCATCCCTTCTGTCAGTTCTCTTGCCTGGTTTTGCTTTTTCCCCTTTCTGGCTATTTCTTACCACCCAGGCCTCAAGGAAATATTTTCTTAGAGACCTCCTGTTGAAAATAACCACCTCTGATCTGATATCCTTCATTAGTCATCTTGTTCACAGCTGTCACAAGACTCTTCTCTAAATTTAATAACTTATTTAATTGCCTCTTGCCTGCTTTATTCATCAAATTCTATATGCAAGCTCAAAGTTGACACTCAATAAAAAATAATCAAGTAGGGAGCCTTTTTTATCTTCATCTTTCATTTTCTCCTCTAATCATTCTTTCCTTCATGTGGGTGGAAGAAAATATTATTATTTGCATATTTTGTTAGCCCCGGCTTAGTCTATCTCCACCTCACTGCTTGCATCCTTAGTTCAGAACGTTTTAAAACATATCTCCACCTTAAACATGCTTCTAATTAGTCCTGCGCTACCTCAGAGAGGTGGTGTAACATAGATTCCCTAATGCCCGAAAGAGTAATGGTAACAGTCAGCTTTTTTGAGTGTTTATTCTGTTCATTACACCTGGATTCTTTGACGGTGCCACAAGATAGGCCCATTGTCATCTTCATTTCACAGAAACCCTGGAAGATTCAAGATTAGGTGACTGCCCTGGGTAACCAGCTAGTAAAATGGCAGAGGCAGGTAGTCTTTTGCAGAGCCATTTTCTATTCTTTCAAAAGCCGCTGAAAAGCCAAGATACTGGCAGGAGGCTTTTCTCTCCTCAGCACCAGAGAGGTGAATATTTGTGCCCCAATAGCAACAAAAGAAAAGAGAAAAGCTGCAGAAAACAGCATCACACTGAAGATAGTGCTGGAGTGGCTTTTGTTGTTAGGAAAAAAGATGGAGAATCTGCAAGAAAATCTATGGTGATATTTTATTAAGTGACTCAAGTAAAAAGATTTAAACAGTAAATGGAGGTTTTGGTTTCTATTTTCAATGATATCTGAAGGAAATGGTTTGAGTGATGTCATTAAATGGGTAAAACCCTTGCTCTCTGGGGACAACTTCTTACTTTTATTATTTAGATTCAGTTTGGTACACTGGGCGCACGGGTGGCTTGGAGACAGGCACAGATGCCCAGCGGCCGGCCACTTGCTGGCTACAAGCCTCATGGGCGGAAGCAGTCTTGACGTATCCGGATGTGAGCCACTCTCTCGCCTTGAAATCGGAGGGAGGCAGCAGTGGCAAACCTGGATGACACTGAGAGGGAGGCTGAATGTGTTCCCGTGCCCGGTGATATTTTGGGGCATAATTTTACAAAATCACAGCGCCATCCCATGAACACAGGAGAGGAAAGAAGGCTCCTGAGGAATGGTTTGTCTTCCAGGCCCTGCTCTTTTCCTTCGGGTTTGATGTGGCAGTCACATGTTAGCAAGGCAGCTGCACAAATCCACGTGGTCTGATGGTGCAGTTCAAAGACCACAACCAAACTGAAAGATCTCCTCTTTACAAACTCTCTTTTCTGAGAGGGGAGTACACTGTATGTGCCCGCGTTGGGGGCGAAGTGCAGGAGTCGAGCGGGGAGCTGGGTGTTCACCCAGGCCGACTGCCACACGACTCTTAGAGTCTAAGGGGAGGACGCCAGCTGCCACTGTTTGGCAGGGTTTGGTTACCTGGCGCAGGGAGCGACTGTCCTCCACCTTGGATGCCGAAGCTGGCAGCTGACTCCAAAGTCGGCTTTCTCCTAGATGAGACAGGCAATCCACAAGCTGAGATATTGGTGATGTCTCTCTCCCTCTCTCTTCTAGGCAGGCAGCAAGGAAACTGAGAGAGAAGGGAAGGGGGAGGGCAAGGAAAGTAGAAAGACGAGAAAAATAAAGAAGAGAAATCCTGATGAGCTCAGCTTGTGTATCAGGCTGAGCTAGAGATTGATTTTGCTCAGAAGTCGAATGGGACAGGCAATCTGCATTTCTGAATCAAATTAATAACAATTAAAAAATTACTGTAAATGTAGGAGAAGAGAATGAAAAGCGTACTAATATGTATCTATACAGATATATAGAGGACAAAGGAAGAGTAATGGATACACATGCATATTAGGTTAATTTATGGAATATCTACACCTGGTAAGGAGCTGTTAGGTAAATTTTTACAGTAATGCCATGATGGCACATGCCAGTAATCCCAGCACTCAGGAGCTAAGGCCAGAAGATCGGACGGTAACTGCAAGTTCCAGGGCAGACTGGACTACATAGTGAAACCTTGTCTCAAAAAAAAAGAAAGAAAAAGAATTTTTAAATGCCGTTAGGGTAGATGCTTTGAATCAGTTCACTCTGGAGATGTGGATGTGGTTTATGACAAGGTTCAGTCCCTCACTGCAACTCTGAAGTATGTGCTGTTGTTTGGTGTTTATATGTTCTCTACTATTAATTGTTTTCTACTTAATTTCACATCACTGACTAGCTTGTACACTTCTGTGATTGTGCGTTTGTTTTTTTGGTGCTCAAGATCCAACCCAGGCCCTTGCTCACTCTAGGCAAGAGCTCTACCACTAAGCTCTCTTTCTTAGGGAACAAAATCAGTATCTTGACTTTTGTTATATCTTATTGTAAATTCACATATCATGTATAATGAGGAAATAGTCACTTTTCTACCTTCAGCATATTGCTAAATTTGTTAAAAGGCAAATATTTTGTGGTAAAGTACACTTGAAGTTTCACAGAAGACATCTTAGTTATTTGAAATTTTGTAAACTTTAAGATATACATGAAGCCAGGGGACTAAAATCCCGGTAGCTGCTGCTTATATAAGGTTTCAGTGCATTATCAGACACCCAGACAAAATGAGAGATTCTAACTCTCTAAGCAATGCCAGGTGCTCCTGAAATTTAGATCCACTGGGGGCAATTGGAAGCCGAAGGAAGAGTGTTGTGAATTGCTATATGTGGATACCTCGCTGGAAAAATGCAGCAAAGTACTGAGTGAACATCCCTGCCTTTAACTGGGTATTTGGGAGAATCAAAGAAGTCTGGCACCTTGGAGGCGAACTTGAGAGGACTCCAGGTCTCCATTGAAGTCGAGGGCTTGAAAGGGTCAGAAAGCCCAGATGTGCGGAAGCGAGCAGCTTTGGTGCTGTCCCGGATCTTTATTCTCCTTTCCACAGAGGTGCACAGGCCAGCAGGACTGATGGCAGGTCAGCATGAAGTGCTGCACCCGTCTATGTGCCATGCTCACCATTCAAGCAAACACCCCAAAACTCGACTGAAAGGAGCCTTAAGTCTGCTTCAATTACAAATAAGCAAATCTTTCAGAGATATCGCTACTTTGATTATCATTAATTAGCAACTGCTAGGTGGTTGCCCACTTCCTAACACAGCAATATGATGTGCAAGAGGAGAACTAATTGATTATTTAACTTCTAGGGTTTTGTCTGGAGCTTAGATCCCGAGACTTACCTACCCTCGATCCTGGGAACTATTCATTTGTTGTTCTGTAGGTGATTTTCGTCCTTCGTGTTAAAAAGAAGCCTGTCCCTTAAGCAGTCTATTTGTTTGCTGGTGTGCCTCTCTCAGAGGTTCCGTTGTGTTGTTTTGATTATCACAGATGAACTCACAGAGCACTGGAAGCCATTTTTCACTTGAAAAATGCTTTTCATTTCGTAAGACCCCAGAGTCCTTTCCTGCATACCACAATTCAAACATGTCGGCATTGAGTGTCAACCCTGGAGCAGCAGGGAACCTGGCTTATGTTCCTGGCATTTGTTATTTGTTTGACTTCGAATCCCATGGCCCCTGAATCTATGGATGTTTAGATTTTTGTTTTTAATCTCACTCACATCCTTACTCTATATGTCTGAGCAAGATAGGAGGGCCAAATCACAAAATAAATGAATAGGATTTGGTGAAAGCAAACAACCAGTATTCTCGGAGCAGAAAGCCAATGAGAATATATCTCCAGCATATTGGTTATTGAATGTACACTAATATTGGGAGAGCGAGAGACAGAGCAAGACTGGGTGAGGCAGAAAGACAGAGATTGCTGAAGGCTGAAAGCACATTGCTGAGTTTCTTACAAACCCTTCACCTTCCCCATGTAGTTAGAAGCAAATCCCACAGTTGCTGGTAGCTTTGAGGCTCCTGACAACAGGACTTCAGAACAACGTGTAACAAAAGAGGTATGCATGTTTTGAATCACATTTCATATTGGTTCACGGATACTTTCCATTATGTAGTACTGTCTGGCTATTTAGTGATTCTTGAATGTCTTAAAAAATTCTTTCCCCATGCATGTCATTTGTAAGCTTTTATTTTAGGGAATCCTTAAAAGATATTTCAGTCTCTAGAGGGAGTCAGCTAAGTGGTAAATGGCATCATATCCAAGGCTTCAAAATACAGCTAGACAAGTTGAAATAGGCCCTCCCTTTTCAGAAGCTTCCTGGTCCTTCCATGAGGCTTCATAAGCCTCATTATTAATTCTAAATAGATGTGAGATTAGAGCACGGTGTGTGTGTCTTTAAAGTGCGTGTCGTTTTCAGATACAGCTAAACTGGCACCCAGAAAAAGGGGTAAGGGAGCTTCTGATCTACAGAACTTCTCATGTGCCTGCTTGCCCAGTACACAGTATGGAAGGCACAGAAGTGAATCACACACGGTCCTTGCTCTAGCCACACCGATGTAAGTGTGGAACACAGAAGAATGGTCTCCATGCACAACAGCGCCCTGGAGAGCACCTTGGAAGGAGACACCCCCTCCCCGACCCCAGTGGAACTGGCCTGCAGGCTGCAGTCTGCATGATCTCACGTGCCGCAGGTTGTCCTAAGGCCGCCCGGTCCACAGTCCGATGCCAGGCACTGCCATGGGAAAACCTTCCTTTCTCTTGGCGACTGAAAGTCCGGTAGATCAAGAAAACGAGCATGTCAGCAAATGAGCACAGTGCCCTGCTCAAGGTGCTTTGATGTAAGTTAAAG
This sequence comes from Hystrix cristata, assembly GCA_004026905.1. Classification (NCBI taxonomy): domain Eukaryota; kingdom Metazoa; phylum Chordata; class Mammalia; order Rodentia; family Hystricidae; genus Hystrix; species Hystrix cristata. The sequence goes on along the minus strand of PVJO010005692.1, from coordinate 67,791 downwards.
TCGGAAGTAGCTTCTTTCGTCGTGTGCTTGTTTGCCTGTGGTTTTGGAGATTTCCTAGGGGCAGCTGAAGGGAGTTGGTGAAGGAGTAATGCAGATATCTGACATTTCCACCGCATGTTTTCCTCAAGCTAGGGGAATGGAGTTAAATCCCTCTCTGTGACATAGTGAACGATTTCTCAGGCTGGACAGGCCAGGCTGGACATCTGCTGTTCTGCTAAAAATTGTCATTGTGTGTGTGTGTGTGTGTGTGTGTGTGTGTGTGTGTGTGACCCGTGCGCGTGCTGTCCTCTCACATTTATGGACAGAATCCGTCACCGGAAGTGTTACACTCCCCATTTCCTACCTTTCTGCACCGTTACTTTCCTTTCGGCCCAGCTCCTTGTCCAGGAAACCTCACAGTCATCGACTCCTGAACCACCCAATTTCAAGATAGGGATATTTTTGTTGTTTCTTTTATTTGACTTTTATTTTTCCTGTGTATAATTTCTTTTTCTTTTCTTTTTTTTTTTCTATATCCATTTCATTAACCTCTTGAACAGATCATGAGTCCCCAGGAGGGGGGGTCGTGAGTTGTGTCTGATGTGCAAGCCTTGGACAGGGAGGCACTGGGATTCCGTGGTGTGCTTGTCTTAATGAGAAACCAGCAATCCAGGACACAGGGTCACTCTTTGTGTGCAAACAAGCCTTGGCTGCCACCGTACAAATGTACAAATGCAGGTGAGAGTAGCTGCTTCCTCCTCGTAAAACCATTATGAGCAGCTTTAGAAACATTTCTCCCCATTTTTAAGAAAATGTGTAGAGCAACCTGGGCAAATCACTTTTTAAGTATAAGCTACGTTATGGTCTGCTTTACTTATCTCTGATCGTCAGTTTGGATTTCAGTTACATTTTAAAATATGACATTATTAAAATATTTTCAGAGGAGAAAGGATCTAGTCCTACTTTCTAAACAATACCGTTTGAGAGATAACCTTGGCAGATACTTTTTACGCTTATGTCGAGCAGCAGAAAAAAACAAAACAAAACAAAATCAAAAAGCAAGCCAAAAAATCCAAGTGCAAATCGAAAAACCCAACCATAAAAAGCCCCCAAATGGAGCATCTGTTGTTTAAATTTGGACTCTAAAACAGAGTAACTTTTACTTTGTACTCATTTAAAAAAAAATTTTTATTTCTACTTTTTTAAGTATGGCTATTGGAGCATTCTATAAAATGGTACTATGAGTAAAATGAAGAGAATATTTTTCTAGGGGGGTAATGTTATAAAATCTTATGAATAACTTTAAAATGAAAGCAACAAATCAGAGTATCCTTTTAAAAAAGTGGACTCCATTTAGAAGACCAATTTCTTCTCATGCCTGGGTTGTTTGCGTGGAAGTATTTCTTGGTCAAATGCACAGAATACACAGCAATACTGCCCTCTGCAGTTTCCCTGAGGCAAGTGCTAGTCTTCAGTGTGTAAAAGGCTGGTGAGTTTTAAATAAACTCTAGCTCATATGGAAGACTGAGAGGCGTCTGGCTCGCCCACTCTCCTTTCAATAGACACCTCTCCATGATGGCCACCTATGTAAACCATATACTCCAAAGAGGTGCATAATCCTTGCTGTTTCTATGAATATACAATACTAAGAGTTCCTAAAAGATTTTTATTCTATGATCCAAAAGAAATACATGGTTCCTTTTCTCATCCTTGCCGTGTTGGAATTAAGAAAACATTCTGAATGCCAGAGAAGGAGTTGAGTATATGAAGTCAGGGGACTTAATATATAAAGGTGGAAAGCGAGAATATGGCTTTAAAGTTTTATCTTTTATTTGTCATAGAGAAAACAGATTAAACTCAGGTGTTCCTGATCATGAATATTAAAAAGTAGAATGAATTTGTGATCCAGGATAGATTAATGGCTATTTTGATGGCTAAATGAAATACGGGTGTCTTTTAAATTGTAAATACATTTGAGAGACAGTAATGTAGTGTAATGGCATCATGTAATAGATGAAAGTTTTGCAAAAAAACTTCCATAAAAATAAAAATGTCTGGAGAAGGAAACATGGCTTGTCTTTTAAATGATACAGACAGGCAGAGTTCTCCGGTGTCAGAGCAAATTCAGAATGGGTTCCATGCCAGTGCTGTGGCCCGCTGAGAGGCAGCAGGTGCTAAACCTGTGTCTGGGTTGTGAAATCAAATGGTAAGGATGTAGACCTGTGTGAGTGAGTGCTGCCGTCATGTTCCTATTTTAGGGATTAGCCATTTGTATACATATGTTCATGTGCATATGTGGTCTGTGGGGAATATGGAAGCTCAAGCGTTACCTTCATTAGGCTGTTGATTATAAGCAGCAGAATGCAAGTCTAATTAGTTCAAGCGAAAGGGAAGGGTAATACTGGATTATTTTCCAGAGCTCAAGGAAAAATTGCCACTGAGTCTCAGGACGAGCAAGAGCATCCCTGGGCCATCTCTCTAAAGGCAGAAGTTCTCTCTGTCTCCTGACCTCAGCTACCTGGCACGCGTGCTTCATTCCTGTCTCCCGCCAGCCTGACTGGCTTTTCTGCAGCATGGCAGGATGTGGACCCCCCGTGCCCCTGAAGACATCCCACAGAGCCCCGGAAGGGCTTTTTCTTAGAATTTCCAGGAACAGGACTCCAGCTCAATGTGGATGAAATGCTCCACCACGTCTAACCAGGTGTGGCCTCAGGACAGGGACTGCGGAAGAGAGATAGACCTACTGTGTGTCATCAGGTCATGTTCTACATAGCACCTGTTGCTCTCTAGGCAGACTCAGTCAGCAGGCTTCACATGCAGATATCTGCAGCGTAGTCACTGCTTGGAATTCAGAAACCAGTTCCCATGGTGGCTTCCGCAGTGTACCACCTTGCTAATGTGTAGGAGAGACCAACTCTATCTGTGTCCAAAGGGCAGAAAGATTGCAACCAGAAAACTAGCTGGCCACAGTGTGTCTGAGAATTATTATTAACCGCTATGGAGGTCATAGGAATGTTCAGGCCTGCTCTGTTTTCACATAACCTTGTCATATTGTCAAAATACACATTCCTTTTTTATTGTTTGAAATTTATGAGCCTCATGAATCCATTTTCGACGTCAGTGTGTAGTGTTGGTTTTAAGGACAAGTGCATCCTCCCTGTGGTCTCAGCAGTGGTGGCAGCAAGAGCCCCTCTTATCCATCCTCTATCCACACCCGTGAGTGCACATTTGCATCATCCGTCCTCACGGGCCATGCCTGACACTATTCTAGACTCTAGGGAGTCAACACAAAACAAATTCAAGCGCCGACTCGTCTTGAATTTGCTTTTGGATAAGAGAACAAAAAAGCAAATATGGTCATGCACCTTCTAGTGGTGTTTGTGTCAACACCACTATGTCACCGATGGGACCCGTACACATGAGTGGTCGCGGGAGATTATCACTGGGCTGAAGAATTGCTGTGGCCTGGAGATGTCCGAGCCGGCACCACATCACCGGGCGTGCATCGTGCTCCTGTTGGTGGCGATGCGCTGCACACAGCGTACTACACTGTCCTGTGGAGGTGTAGCCTGTGCAGCTATGAGCAGCTCAGAGTCCTTGATAAAGACAATGAAACTGTCGCTGGCTTTATTTACTGCACTGCATTTTAAATGTTATTTTTAGAGTACACGCTTCAGCTTGTTAAGGAATCGTCAGTGCTGGGCAGTACGTTGTTACCTCCACAGCAGCCCCAGCCATCCCAGGTTTACCGTGTCACTTCTTGGCATCAAGAGCCCACATCCAGTGACTCCGTGGCGCTGTCTCGGTTTGTGTAAGACACTCTGTGATTCTCACACAAAGATGAAATTGACTGATGATGGTGCTCAGAAATCGCCCCATTGTTAAGTGACAAATAATGGTATGTAAACAACAAAGTATTAGTTGACATGTAAATATCAGGTAAAAAGTGCCATTTTTTAAAAGTAAAACAAATGAAGGATTGTGGTCTGGTGTGACTGGGCGTCTCTCTAGCTACACAGTGAGATCAGAATGTCCTTAGCTTGAATCCAGCACTTGTAGTTGCACAGCCGGCTCAAGGCTCCTGCAGGGAGCAGCAGGGCCCAGGAGGTGGGGAGGGTCCAGACACTGTGCCACCCGACCGTGGGAGACCCTGCGTCCTGCTCTGACTGCTGCTCGCCCTCTCGCTGGAGCCCTGTCTCTGGAGTCCAGGGTTGATTTGGCCCCTTTGTGCCTTTCTGTCTCCAGGCCATGTTTCTTGCACTCAGAAGCGTTCCCCTTCCCTGCTTTGCACAAGTTTGAGACCTCTCTTCACCCCCCGTGTTTTTTTATAGCTTCCAAAGGGTATTTCTTTGCTTTTTGTAATCATTTTTAAAATACTGTACAAACGTTAAAGTCAAATGCTACAAGAGAGCACACAGAAAGGGAGTTTTTACAGAGTTAGTGACTTCAAATGATCAATCTCTCCACCTATATTTATATGCCTATGTGTATGAGTTCAAACAATAGATTTATTTGTAAGAAAAACATATACATACATTTGTGAATGTGCATCACACATTCATTCACAGATGAATGTGTGTATATATTTTTCTTGTTTTGTGTCTTTTTTATTTATTTTAGATACCTTTTCATAACAACACATGTAGATTTGCTTTATTCTTTGTAACAGCTGCATAGTATTTCACTGTATGGATACAAAACGAGAACATTGTTTGTCCGTACCTGAAGATATATTTTTTGAGTTGTTTACAGTCTTCGCTACTGCAAAGAAAACTGTAATCTCATAAGTATGTTTTGGCACATTTGGTGCCTTAAAAATGTGCACACGCGTGTGTGTGTCCATATGAAATTTATATATGAGGGTGATAATAAAACATTCTGGGGTTTATATGCTGAAACTTGTCAAACGCTGACAATTTTACATGGTTAACATAGTAGATATTTTCAGATTTCTCTCAGCTCTACTTTGTTTGTTTGTTTTTAATTTCTAACAGCTGTTGAAACAGACAGGAAATATCTTGGATGCTAAACTCTGCTGGATAAAATGAGAAAATTGGATCGTTATCAGTACAGAATTATGGTTTCCTATTAACTAGACCCACATTTCCACTCAAGAGTGCTCCCAGAAAAATGCCCTCCCCTTCCCTCTGCTAGAAGGTGCCACTGCAATGAGGTATGGAACAGGGAAGAAGACAAAATGTGGGCCTGGATTCCAGGTTGGCTCCAGACTGACGCTGGATAAATTATTTAAACTCTACACTTTTGTTCAAATATTGAATACAGATCATATCTATTCTTGAAATAAATGAGACGATGCCTGTGGTGCCGCCTCGCACACTATTTGGCACTATAGTCTTGCCCCAGTACATCAAACCAACCTCCCTCCCTCTCTCTCTTGGCTCTTTTCTATGATCCACATCTCCAAACTGCAGGGTGTGGTGAGGAAGAGTTTGCTTGTCTGGCCACACAACGACACCAGTGTGAACTGGCATCTAGAAACCACTTTTGCCCCGGAGACAGGCCCCGAACTGCTTCCATTGCCCCCAGCTCCTCCTTCCCTCTTAGAAGACATGGGCATTGCCTGTGTCCCCATGTCCCAGCAGCCACCTGTCCTAATTCAGGGCCCGCGCACAGCCCGACTGGGAGCCCGGTGGATAAACACAACTTGTCCCGGTATTCCCAATATCACTGAGGAAACCTGTGCTCACCAGCACCCACCACTCCTTGCATAACCACCACGCAGAATGTGTTACTGCAGAGGTCCCAGCTCCACCGAGCATGCATTTTACCAACAGGGCTGTTTGTGTACGTTGATCTTCCTTTGTGTATATTCCCTTGTTAAATCAAAAACTCGACTACTGTGTCCAGTTCTGACATAGCTCTCACGAAATGTTAACCAGTCAGCATTAGATATGAAAGCACATCATTTTTTCAGATGAGAAAGACAGACACTGTGCTTGGTGTTTGGGAATAGGGGCGGGAACGCCACAGAGACAGGAGGAGACAGGCTTGCGCACACAACCTGGCACGAAGCATGGGTCCCTCGCTGTCATTGCTTTCCCTGCCTGGGAAGCACAGACCCCAGCACTCGCCCAGACCCGGGCTAGAGCAGTGTAGGTGTGCTGTGCCCTGCATGTGTCCTGGCACAAAAGTCCTACCTAAGCAGTAACTCTGATTTGTGATTCTGTTCGGATCTGTCCCTACATATACTTGCTCCAAACACGGCTGAGCTTTGGGATTGTAGAGGATTTGTACGACCACAGATAAGGCAGTAAAACATTTCACAGCGTTTATGATTAAGATATTTTTGCAAGAATAGGGACTGAACTTGCTTTACGTATCGGATTGATGTTTAATTTGGAAAAAGTTTTTACATGGATGCAAGAGGATGAGCATGAAAAACATAAGGTAGCCTCTAACACCCTCCTATCATTGGTGTGGAAGAAATAAAAAAAAAAAAGGTGTCCCTTTGAAGTTATTCTTACCTTGATTAGAAATCCCATCGCAGAACGAGAAGCACAGATTCAAATATACGGAAATGTTTCAATTGTTGGAACTTGTTTCAATAATTGCAGATTTACTTTTTTTCTAGTTTTCATCTAACTCTGGCTCACCGGCAAAGTAGATTTGGTGTCATTAGAAATGTCACTGCTTTGCAAAAAAAGCTAAATCTTAAACCGTGGGGAGGAGTCTCCCGTATATACTTATAGCTCTCAGTCGTGGGGTAGCCACTGAAGGGGAGCTTTCATTCCGAAGCCTCACGCACACACCACACTAATAAGGCCAACCTTTGCTTCAGTCGCTGAGAAATATTGTTCTTAATGCCAGAGTATCATGTTGGCCTTTGAGTTGGCAGATGGTTTCAGTCTAATAATTGGAAGCCAACATTTCAACAGAGCAATTTGTGAGCTGCTGTGCTGTGCTAGTTCCTCAAATACTTGTCTGTTAAATTGGTTTTGGAAAGAGCAATATTCCCTTTTCTGCCCTATTTTTAGATCAGAAATCATTGTTCCATATGAGCAATAGTTTTTCTCGAAATATGCTTATAAAGCAATATCTGCCTTATTAAGCAATATATTTTACTGAATTTTAACCTTCATATAATGACTTCCATTGACGGTACACAATTGATTCTTCTCATGCAGTATCCTTATTAGAATAACTTCAGTCATATTTAGGTTCTCTGCATCTTTGCCCAAAAGGGACCAATTGAATAAACCTCAGAGGCAGGCAACATAATTTTAAAATTGGGTTAATTCCCACTTAATATTCTGTGAATTCATGAAGAGTTCAATACTTCATAGTTGGGCAGACATGGAATTTTAAGTTGTTGTGAGCGAGTAATACCTAAGTTTGACCGTTGATCATTTATAAAGACACGAACGAGCTAACGGCAAAAGCTTTAATGTCTGCCAGACGCCAAAAGTAGCCAGACGTCCCGGAAAGGGCATGAACTTAGATCAGAAGAACCGAATTTAGTCTTGGCTGAAACATCTGCTAATCATGAGAGCCTGAGTAAGTTACTAAATGTTTTAGTTCCTCTGTCTGCAAGTCTATAAAACTGGGATGGCTATTTCTGTCCGGTCTACCTCTCAGAGTTGGTAAAAGAATCGAAGTCAAGGATGCAATTGAAGAGTTGCGTAGCCCGCGCTGCTGTTGGGGCTGGAGACCCTGCTGTATGGATTGCCTCTGTTTGCAGCTCCGCGGGCTTTTCTAAGACAGAGAGCCTGTCTTTGAGTCAGGAACACTTTGTAGGTCCTGAACAAATGAGTGAAGAAATGCATTGCACAGATTTGGACAGAAAACACAGGGGACAATTGTCCCAGTTTTCTGTGAGGTTATTTTGCGTTTTTCCTAGAATGATAAAACATAATTCTCTTTTCTTGTTATAAGTACCATCTCAGCATACTTATGAGGTCCGCTCTTTCTGTACGCTACCTTGCTTACCTTGTAAGGGATACTGACCCTCGTGGGTGCAGGCCTGTTATCTCGATGAAGCGTGTTTCCAAGTGAGTCTGAAGCCGGACAGCAGGACTCGGAGGCCCAGCAGCTGATGCAGCACTGAGTGTCATGGAACAGGACAGAACAACAGCACCTTGATTTCACAGCCCTCAACTCTTCAGAGAAAATAGCACAAATTTATTTCCTAATTTCATTGGAAAGTAGCAATATCCCCCTTGTGTCACTGTGGCTTCAGCTACTGACTTATGGGGGACATTTTAGTTCCCTGACTTCCATTCTTTTGTATCAGCTGCTGTAACACTGGATTGAGGACTGTTCACAGCCCTTTTCCAGTAAAAGAAAAGACTCCAGAAATGTCATGGTCCAGGTTATGATGGCCAGCAGATGAAACAATGTGTCCGTACCCATTAATTTTGTTTCTTTGTGAGACAATGAAGTTTGAACCCAGAGTCGAGGCATCTCTGCTGCTGCGCTGCATCCCAAACTGCCTCTTCATTTTGAGATAGCATCTTGCTAAGTGGCAGGAACTGGCTTCAAACTTGAGAACTTCCTACCTCAGCCTCCTGAGTACCTGAGATTACAGGGGTACCACCACACCTGGCAGATTGTGTCTTAATAGTTAATAAATGAATCGAGCAAACTAAAATCTCATACGTGTATAAAATAATCACAAGTAATACAAGTTGATTTGTACATTTAATCAACAATGATACAGTTTTTGGAACTGTATGTATGAGTTACATCTAATTCACCTTCTCAAAATTAGACGTTCAACTGTTTACACCTTTTAATACTTACACCTAATCTCAAAACATTGTCATTATAATATAATTTTGAATCATTAGTAGCTAATATTCACTTACGTTCGTGGAAAAGAACCTTCAGACACTGGGTCCTCATTTCCAACAATTATAAAAATCAAAAATTTATTGTAAAATATGAGAGAGCTTGGACAAATATCTCAAGGTGCTGAACAAGTTCTTTTAATGTTTTTCTTTTTCAATAACTTGAAACTTTTCAATATCTTCAGTTCTTCTTGAGTTCAGAAAGTTTTCGTTCTGTTCACAAAAAGCAAAATTCTCATAAATGGCACCTCAAACAGCACAGAGCCCTTTGGCACCTTTTGATCCTTTGTTTGCTCGCTTGTAAAGGGCTATTAGCTCCCGCAGTCGGGTGCTTTCGGCTTTCACCAGAACTCATAAGCTGGCTCCCGGACTGCAGTGTAATTGCACCCCCAGCCCCAGGACTCCAGGAAAACCTCAGTGGCTGGACTGTGCAGGATTCAACAGTCAGGGTGAAAGAATAATTCACTTCGTGGCCGGGGCCCTGGGGGGTCTGAACTCTGCTTCAGAGCTATTTGTATCCAATTTCTTTTCATCGTACCTCTGTGTGGCACATTTGTGATGAGTCGGTGCTTGTGCCGCGGTCGGGTCAGGGTCATCAGCATGTCTGTCTTCTTCAACATCGATCCTTTCTTCGTGTGGCGAACCTTCCAACGCCTTTCCTTTAAACTGCAGTCCTGTGCTGCGCCGGGGAGCCCAGGACCCCTCCTCCTCTCCGCTGTACTTTGGTACCATGGTCCACACCCTTCCCTGCCAGGCCTCCATCCCTCCGAGATCAGCTGATTACTCTTTCCCATCCGAGGGACAACATGCGGCATTTGCCCCACGTGGTCCTTTTTGTTTTGTTTTTGTCTGACCGTGACCAGTGTAGCACAGCTGCCTGCAGGTCTCAGGAGCTCCCCGTTTCTCTCCAGGCCTGGAGCCTTTCTCAGCCCGTCTTGGCCCCAGCCAGCTCCCCTTCCTCCAGGGGCTGCGGAATATGCTAGACAGTCACTAGAGGGCAGTGGGGATCAGGGGAACCAAGTCTTTAGTCACTTCTGGGACTTTTAGTAAATGTGTTGGGAAAACAAAATACTTACCAGTTTTTAAAACGCTTACTCACTGCCATTTTGTTAAAATATTATGGTGTCCATAATTGATGGATGTGAGTATGTACGTCTTATAAAAAATTTCAGTAACACATCAAAAGTGAATAAAACATCTCTAGGTGAAAAAAGTCTATCCATGCCAAGGAGTCCTCCGATCTGCTTCCTGGGGACAGCTGTGCACTCTGGAAGCCAGAGTCTTCAAGGGGCCCGGGCCGATGCTCCTGCCAGGAAGCCAGCCGGCCTGCTTGGTGCTGGGGAGGCCGAGAGCCAGAAAGGAGGGAGACAAAGGCCAAGTCTGGAGTCCGTTGTGACATGGCGTGTTTATCTGCAGCAGGGAAATAGCTGTACAGGGCACATGTTTGCAGAAAGTCCCTGACCCTGTCTCTCCACACAGCCCCCGAAGGAACTGGGTGAAGGGTACGAGCGTGTGAATTGTTAGCTTTACACTGTGAGGGAGGAGCACGGCACCTCATGGTACGCAGAGTGAGGAAGGGGAGCAGGCTGGCAGAGGGGTTCCTGGGACATCATGAGGAGAAGCGACTGTGTGCATGATGGCAAGGACAAGGTGGGACCGAGGGAAGCATGCTTGTCACCATCACGCACCATGCAGTGAGTATAGCTGGCCCAGGCCAAGAGTAGGAAGGACCCTGTTAAGGGAGAGGGAGGCCTCAGCTGCAGATATGGCGGTGGTTTTCCTGGTGAGTCCTGAGTATGAGCATCCATGTTTGGCCGTTTCACTGCCACATGGCTCTCTGAGCGTATCCCGCAGGAGGCATGAACTGCACAACCCAGTGGATGATGAAAAGAAAACATTTCAAACGAGCCCCCAGATTTCACTCTCACATATTCAATGAAGATAGATACGACAGGCCATTGTAGGAATTTTGCTTATAACTCAAATACTGCCGGAAAAATATCAATCTCAGTCTCAGATTTTAACCAGTGTATCATTGGGTGACCTTGCATTAGACTCGCACGGGGTAAATTATACATTCATAACTCCAGGAAGAAGATAACAAAGATGGTAGGAGAAAGATAATAAAATGTTAGGGAAAACGAAAGAGAGGCAGATTTCATGAAGAAAATGGTTCTCAACATATGGGTAGGAATTTTACAAGTGAAGGTGTGGGAGCAACATTTTGGAAAAAAGAAACAGAGTAACTGATAGTGCTCAGCCTGGTGAGGAGCAGTGAGAAATGTATCAGCAAAGAGGTGGCTGTGGTTTGCTGTGTTTTACTTGAGTGTCTCCAGGGGCCCATGTGTTCAAGGCACAGTCCCCAGGCAATGGTGCTATAGGATTCTGGAACGGTTAAGAGGTAGGTCCTGGTCAGAGGTCTTAGCTCACTGGGGGTACATCCTCAAAGGCCAAGGTGGGAATCTGCCCCCTTCCTGTCTGTTTTTGTTTCCTGCCCACATGAGATGAGCAGTTCACTTTGCCATGTGGTCCTCCACAATGTGCCGCCTCATACAGTCCTAAGCAAGGTCAACTACTGGCTGCAGACACCTTCAAAACTGTGAGTCAGAATAGACCTTTCTTCTTTTTAAGTGGTTTGTCTTAGGTGCTTTGTTACAGCAACAGAAAGCTGACTGACACAGGTAGAGTCCAGGCTGAAAAAGGTTTTATGCAAAGTGTTAAGGAGTTTGAAATGTATTCTGTGATCACTTTGGAAGGTATTTGCAGAGAGTTGCATGATCCAAATTACATCTGAGGACAGTTTCTTGGTGTGCAGGACTGGGTCCAAAACTGAAGGAAAAACATGCTAGGAAGCAGGTAAAATTGCCCAGGTCTGAAGGAACGAGTCTGTGGAATGGGATGGTGCAGTGGGAATGGGAAGAAGAGGGTAGTGTGAGACAGACATCAAAGTGGGAAGAAGTCAACTGTTCACTTGACAAACTCTAAACATGCCGTTTTTTTTGTTTTTTTTTACTGCCATGGAATTTTACATTCCAGGTTTAAGAAACTTGGAATTTCTGCATGAGTTTTTCTTTAACTGTGGCAACAAGCTTTCTATGTGGCAACAGAAACAACATGTTATTTCTGCTATTTGAGTCATCTGCTTCCAAACAGGGAAAGTGATTAACGGGACCAAAAAGTCTGTGACACTTACTTTTGGAGCAAGAATTGAGGTCAGTTAAATCATTGTCATATGATGCTGTTTGGACGGTAATTGCTACCATAATGAGATGCAGGAAGAATAGAAGGCCAGGAGCCAAAAAGGTCTGAGGTGGGAAGACATCAGGTCCCTTCACTTAGCCATTCTCACCAACTGGCTTCAAAAGAGACCCGACGTGCCCGAGTAGTTCAGAAGCGGAACAGCCCGACTGTGTCTCATGCACATTTTCCTCTTTCCAGTTTTGACAGATTCGGATCTGTTACGTGCTAATTGCTGTCCGGGAAATATTTCTTAGCTACCTGCCTGTGCCTGTTTTCAGTTATGGATCAGCCTTCCTAGAGCTTATCAATTATTTAAAACAAAAATATGGAAAACAACAGTAATGAGACCTCCACAGGCACTGCACTGTCAAAAGGAAAAATGAAGTCATGCTAATGAGGAAAACATTGATTTGATTAGTATAGGAGGGATGCTATGTTCTTGTTCGCTAGTAGGGGCGCATGCGCCAGTTATCTCCCCAAATAGTTCTTCCTGATTGGATTATCTCTTGTGATTCCAGATTATATCGAAATTAAAGAAATATGCACCCAAAATGCATCAGTGCAGTCAAGATATTCCTAGAGCTAGTTCTCCCGGCCCTGTAATGACTTTGGTGTGCTCACGTCTGTAATCCCTGGTGTGCTCACATCTTCAGCAGCTACGAATGAGCTCTCCCCCTCTCATCTCGGTCACCTGCCTCCGCCCAAAGCAGCCCTGCCCTCAGCCTGCGCATCTTCACCGGCCCTCTGTTAGTGTGAGTGAATCCTCCTGCTCCTCCAAGCTGGAATTTACAATCAAGAGAAAAGGGAAGTTAAATTGAGAGGAAACGGGCTTCCGGGAAACCAATGGAAAACATCCTGAATACTCACAAAATTTTTGTTTTATTTTTGAGTGACATAATAATTGCACAGATTTATACAACATGCTGTGATGTTTCTGTCCGTGTGCACTCTGGGTTTTGATCAAGTCGGGGTAATTAGCCTACCCCTCCTCTTGAACATTCAAAGGCCTCTCTTAACGCTGCTTTTCAAATGTAGAATCCATTATTGTCCAGTGTCGTTTTCCTCAGCACTGCAAATGTTTTACCCTTCCGGAGCTGGCTGTTGTTTTCTGGGGGAGAACAAACTTTCATTGAACCAATTGGTCCTAAGGTGTCTACTAAGAGAAGGAAAACAGAGTCCATAGAAACATCTGTATTATGATCAACAAGAGCTGCCTTGTTTCCTCCCCAAAGTTCCTGTTTACGTCTCACAGCCTTGATACTCTGTTCAAGAACTCAGCCAGCTGGCCAGTGGCCACAGCGACACTGCCCAGCCAGTGAGTGTGAATGCCTCACACGTCTTTGCGTATTCTGCTTTAGCTCAGCCTTCCGTTGAAATGTCATGTGGTGGGGATCGAACAGAGAATTTCATTTAAGAAAGAGGATTTGCTCAAAATTCTATTCAAATACTTAGCTATGATATAAAATAATTATTGCTACCATTAGGAACCTTTACTCTACTTCATTGAAAACACCTACAGTTATGTTCTCTGTGGTCTCATGTCTCACCAATCAGACTTAAAAGAACTCTGCCAGGGTGAGATAGGAGAGAAGAAATAGAGGGAGAATGGAGACAGGAAAATCATAATTTTAAAACTGTACTTCTAAGACAACCTACAGTTTTGAAATACAACAAAAGTTATACAAAGTTGCAATGCTTTTTTCTGTTTCCTGGAGACTAAAAAACAAAAAAAAGTTTCCCAAACCTGTACATTGGGCTCATGCTTTTTGCCTACAAATTAAGCCTGAGCGTCCATCCTCAAGGAGCAGCCCTGCTAGCTACACAGCACATCTTTTAACTTCAAACTCACGCCAATGGTTTATATTTCTAATGTCGCCCACCAGCAAGGTAACCTGACAGACACTCCGAGTGTGCGGCCTAAATGTCTCAAGGACACCCTGAAACCACAGAAACTCCCAGACCAAGACTGTAGTGTGCCTGTCTCTGGAGAACCTACTCTGCTCTCTCAGTGTGTGCTTCTATAACGCTAGCAAACCTTTCTGTACCTCTCGCCGAACCGTCTTATGGTTCATTTCTGTGATCTGAGTCCATGAACCTACAGCCTGTTCCGTATGTGGGTAAGTTGAGGTCACACGCCCTCTTTGGAGAACCCCTTGGGACCCCATATGGTGACAGAAACATTTGGATCTTCATTGGTCTTTTATCCCCATAGTGTAAAAGACAGAATATATGCTGTCACGTATACTCTAATATTTGTTACTGCTTTAGAGCTTTTGCCTCATGTCCAGAAAATCATATAGTACTTTTCCTTTAAGATTGAGAAAGAAGATGATCAAAAAAAGGAGCTACGAGGGGGAAAAAAAATACATAACCTCCTGTTAGCCTTCCCATTTTCTCTATCGACTCTCTTCCAAATCTAATTAAGACAAATTAACAAATACTGTTATTAGCAAAATTATGATGTGTTCAAGCTCATTCTGCATAGCGATTTGCATATTTTATCTAACTTCTTTTTAAAATCTCTGTAATATAGATGTAACCGTTATTTTAAGGGATCAAGGCCGTGGAGCCCGTGGGTGAGGATCCAGGTTCTTCCAGGTCGGTCTCACCCCAGAGCCCGGGCTCTGCGCTCTTGGCTGTACACCTTCTTTCCAGACCACAGCGCCTCCACAGTGGGCTGCCAGAGGGTTTGGGGGGAGGCAATTTCCCAGGACTCCTGGGTAAAGAATTCTTTTCTGCCTAAACTCAATAACATCGGCTTAACCACTAAAACTGTGAAGACTAACAAGTTCAGAAATATGTTTTGCTTTTTTTAGAAAGAAAAATCCAAGATGACAGGGTAGAAAAATTGAACTATCTCTACTTGTTAAGTACACATTTAAAATTTAGTAATTGCTTAAATCTTCTTTTGTCCACTGATTTTGCTTTTCATATCTAAAATAAACATTTTAAAGTGCCATTTTTGCATATTCCACATGTTTTATCAGTATTTTGAATGTATATCCACTATCAGATTCTTGCATTTTATAGTTAGTTGCAGGAAGTTAGTATTACAAGTGGAATGATTTGCTGTTGTTAGTTAACTCTGAAAAAGCACACATTTAGCATATATTTGTCATAAGTCACTGACGTTTTGCTGTGGTGTTCAAGCCATTATTTTCTTGTATTAGGCAAAATACTGAATGCAGTGAACCAGAATTGTATCCCACTTAATATTTGCAAGAATGATTAACTAGAGTGCCTTGGGCATGTACATAAACAGCTGTGTCTTGGGTTTTCCAGGCGATAAAACCTGTTAGTTTGGCAACTTACAGTGAAGGCATTAGCTCCACTCTGATGTGGCCGGAGTAGCTGCAGCCTCATGGGCAGCATACCTTTTCCAGCCTAAGAAGGCACGGAGGGGTGCATTAAGGAGGAGCCCCAGGCTCAGAGTCTCAGCACCTCCCGAAAAGGAAGTATCCCAAAATACTTATTTACCTATCTCTTCCTTTGTCTGCTTGTTTCTCTGTTTTGAATAATCTCTATCTTGAAAATAATACTATTTTAAATAATTCTCTTTTACCCTCTTGAAATAGTACTAGCGGTGGAGGGACAGTCTTTAGATTTTCAGAAGTCTCTGATGTGTGTAATAAAGTGCCATCTGAGCAATCAGAAATTTATGTTTTCTTCACAAGTGTAAGAGAGCTGCACTCTTCCCACCAAAAACCTTTGCAAAGTACCAATCAGCGAAAAACATTAGTGGTATTTACATTCACATTGTCCATGATATCCAAAAAAATTCAGCATCCTATATTTCTATAGCCATCTACACATTATACTTTTTATGCTAATTTCCTATCTCTCGAAAAAGGTTTAAGGTTGTGAGGAAATTGATTTGCAAATTTAAAAAAAGTTACAGAATTCAGCATCACATGTCAGGTGACTGTCCAGGAGTTTACTAACAACACCAAGAATTTCTGAAAGAGTTTATTGTCAGTTTCTTTTACCATCCAGAAATCTGTAGGTCAGATTACCATTTCTTCAGTCTTCCCATGAATTACCTCTTCTCACTTTGAATTTATTGTTGCAATGAGATGCAGGAGGGATCCACTTTTCCGTGTCCTGTGGGGCCACGGGTCCTGGATGATATTGTATTGTTCTTCTCCTCTGATACAGTCGATGCATTAAAAGGAAGGAGATTCTACAGAGGAAAACTTACCAATCAATGAAATGTTTTCCCAGCAATAATTATGTCATGGAGTCAATTCAATTTGATCAGTGACCTTTCCATTCCTTGTAGAGATAACCTTTATTGATATCATTAACCAGATGAAACACTGGTTTGATACCACTCGCTTAGCCACAGAGCTTGGTATTGATTGAGATGTGTGATCTGAGATTTTGTTAGTTTCGAGCTGTTTACAGAAACAGGAGGTACATTCCTCCCCTTTTCTCTAACCCTCAAAGTAATTTTTTTAACCAGCAGTGAACACAGAGGAGAAACTAAGGGCATTTTCTCATTTTTGTGCTATTTCTGTGAATAAAAGTTCTTTGGGTGAAAAGCACATTGAATGCTCACAAGGATGGAGACATTTGATATTACAAATTTTGGTACAGCATAAGTACATCTTTTGTTCTCTTAATGTAATCGTCACAAAGATCTCCCATTATGTAATTTGTGTTTAGTGGTTTCTAGTTTAGAAATTTAGAAAGCTTCTACTACATCTACATGCATTTATGTTTAAATAATCAAGTACACTGATCTGGTGCCCTGAGAAAGACACACGTTATTAGAGAGAAGACCCTGAGGTTTTGCCTGCTGGCTCATGTAGCTGATCACCTTTGAGAAGTCTGTCTGCATCTGCTTCCATTCAGTAGAAGTGGAACTTTTGTTTAGCCTTTTAATGAATGATTGACACAGGAATAAAACCTTAAAATTTAATTCCTAAAAGTTAATTTTTAAACAAAAGTCAATTCTTAAGTGGATTATTCCATGCAGTCTAGAAAGAAGAGTTTCGTGAAAGGTGCCTGTTCCTTAAAACTGCGACTTTTCATTTAACTCAGTGAGCTAGATCTGAGAATAATGGGCACAGTTTATGATATGTGAATTGGCTTGTGTAGTAAGTGTAAGTGTTTTGACTGATTTGTGAACTGATTATAGACCAAGTAAATGCTTTCTATGGATTCAGAATGAATGATTAATATTTAGCAAATAAATTTAAAGGGGTGGAAAATTATGCTAAAGTACATGTACAAAGCATTTTGGAGGAGGGGATGAGAGGATTCTCAAGCATAAAAAGTACTTGTAGAATTCTTTAGGTCTCCAAGAAAAAAAAAACAGCTTAAATAAACAGCTGTGGGCATATACAAATATTTATTAGCAAGCTTCTAGTATATTAAAAATATAATTAATTAAAAAATACTGCTCATCTGTAGCTTCAGAAAGGCAAAAGAAACCAAGTAACTGGAGAGGCAGTTGGGATAGATAGTAAGAATGAACATGGATGCTTATCATGGAAACAGAAAATAAACTCTAAAGTTTCAAATACAGACATCAACCTTTTGGATGAGAAGTAATTTTTTTTCTAGGCTAGCCATAGCCACTGTCTTTTAAAACATGGACTCTCACAGCCTGTAAGTTCTTCGGTCATGAAAAATTAAGAGAGAGATTTACACTCAGTGGTATAAAATTGTGGGTGTTTTTAGAAGCATCAATCTATTTTATTTCCAGCCTTACAAATTACTGTGTGCAAACATTAAAATGTTTACCTATTGCACTTTAGTTCTCATACTTCACAATTTGCTTTCAGTCTGTAGGTGTATCAGCGAGGTAATGTGAAATCAAAACGCTAAGGAAGAATAGTCATTAGTTGATGTCCCATTTTTTAGTCCTGAATATTGTGATTTAATCATGCTTTATATATAGAAGAAAGAAATGGAGCAGGGCTGTGGGTACCGAGAATTAGAGAAATGGACACAAAAGATAAAGATGGAGAGAGAAATACAAATATTTGAAGATTTTGAAATTCTCTGTACTTGCATCGAGGTCTGAATTGCTCTTTTGCTCGCCAAAAGAACTCTTTGCTTCTCGGCCATCACAGCACTTCTAGATCCTCAAAGCTGAGCCGTCTCTTTAGGTCAGTTGGGTTGAGACTTTTGGTACTGAGAATTGTAGCCCCTGGAGCAACAGCAGCACCTGGGAACATGTTAGGAATTCAGCTGCAGATTCTTAG
This sequence comes from Hystrix cristata, assembly GCA_004026905.1. Taxonomy (NCBI): domain Eukaryota; kingdom Metazoa; phylum Chordata; class Mammalia; order Rodentia; family Hystricidae; genus Hystrix; species Hystrix cristata. Next base: position 49,553 of record PVJO010005692.1, on the reverse strand, counting down.
ATCTCTGTTCCAGTATCATAACCAGAATCTGCTGTTAAGTTGATCTTCAGATGTCTGCGCATGCCAGACAGCAGCGTGATCCTGTGTCTATCTGCAGAATGTGCCCATGCTCCTTGGAGACCGAAGTCGGTGAACAGTGCCACATGGCACGTGAAACACGCCAGGAAAATCTCCCGGACTGAGGGCATAAAGAGGAGAAAATGCAAAATTCCCTGCGAGACAAGTGCTTCCCATTACAACCTTGATCATGAAGGTCATAAATGACATGGGTCCACCGGCTTTTCTCCACCTGTCAAAGCCAAATGAAAGCTTTCTCACAATCTCAGTATTTAACAAATAGTTGCAAACGGCAGTGTAGTTTTCTTTACTACCTCAAGTCTTTAGGTAATATTTTAATGCATTGGGTTTTATCTTGTTTCTGGGATTTGTATTGGGGTTTTTGTGTTTGTTTGTTTGCATATTGGGCGTAGAACCCAGAGTATTATTCATGGTAGGCAAACACTATACCATTGAGCTACACCCTCATCCCTTGGTATGCTTTTAATTTGTAAATAAGGCCTAAGTTGCCCAGGCTGAACTCAAATTTATGATCCTCCTGCCTCAGCCTCCATAGTAGCCAATGTTTTGGTTTTTAAAGGACTTCAGTAATTCTCCAGACTGCATTATTTCCAACTGGTCATCTGACATGAATATATCCTTTTTATATGCGCAGTTTCTCATGGACGTGTTATGTGATCTCACACACACACATATACACACATGCCTCCTTACACATTCACATGTGAAGGCTTTGCCTCCTTCGTTGCATATCCTACGACTCAGCACTGCTCACAGAATTCCTGAAGAAGGGAAGAAGGCTCGTCAGTCAGCACACTGAAAGCGCTGGCTTGAACAGAGCTTCCCGGAAACGAGCAAAAACAACAGTGAAATTAAGCACAGCACATAAGAGGTGAGAAGAAGAAAAATCTTACCTGTTCTTTGTCACATAGATTGCCAGAAAATGGCAAATAATTAAAGAAAAAGGAAAAGGTGTTTTAACATTTCGGTAGCATATTTTAGTGAGAGTGGTAGCCAGTCTTTCTAGCTAATATCAACACGTGTCAAATGTGACGGTCAGGAGAGGGGCTCTTATCAAACCATGACAAGTCGGGTCTTTAACTCTGCCATGCGTGTTTAGGTCTGATCCTCTGATGTGTGGACTTGGTTCTTGAGACAAAACTGCTCTAGATTTGAAACTGCAGAGATATTCTGAGTGTACAGGAAAAGAAATGTACCTGTCCCTTGAGGAATCTGCTTGGCTGTGACTTATTTAAAAATGAACAGGGCTCTGTTCTCACACGGCGAGAAGAAGGACACCGAGGTGGGATGGACACCTCTACCTCTGAGAAAGTGGACTGCTGTGCAAACCAAGCGCCAGGTGAAACGAAATGATGTGACAATTTGAAAACACCCTGGAGCAAAATAACACCAGTGAATCACATAATTAAAAGTAAAGAAAGAAAGATGAAAACAAAGGAGAATGACACAGAAAACAGAGGCTAAAAGAAATCTAAAGTTTGATAAAACCAATGCAGAAACACTTCTGTACTCCCCAACAGAATCCTGTTGAGCCTTAGCATTAAACCAACGTAAAACAGATTAACAGCTCTTAGTCTTAGTTAGTGTAAATTCAACAAAGATGCTAGGCTTAAGTGGCCCCATAAAATGTTGATTAAAATGATGAGGAAGACATGATAGAACCTGACTTACAATGAAGAAGAGGAGACCTATTCCAGTCAAACTTGTGTTGCTCAGAGGTCATTTAGTTATGATGAAAAACATAATATTTAGCCGTGTTGCAGATATATTCTTACCAAAAGAGACAGTGACTCAGAAACATTCATGGGGGTAATTCCTGAACACTTGATGGAAAGAGCAATGGATATGAGGGGAATTGATCCATCTAGAACCTTGTCCCTCACTGATGAAACCAGGGTCATTAATGTGATCGCCCATTTGTTCACATCAGTAAACTGTCATTCACTAATCGACTCTGGGGAGATATCATCGCCCTGAATATTCTTAACCAGCTGATAAACTGCACAGCGAAGTTCAAGGAGTCGAAGATGGAGAAGCCACTGTATGATGGAAAGTATGTTTAGTATTTTGCTTGCTTGCTTGCTATAAAAGGTCAACAAAATTAATAATCATGCCAAAAATTGGGATAAATAAAGATAATGTTTTCCTTTTCAAAAATGTATTTCTTGGCATACATATGTATGTATATGTGCTGTTTATGTGGAGAGAGATTTATAAAGATTAGGTGGAAGAATAGATGAATACAGAGAGAGAGAGGGAGGGAGGGAGAGAGAGATCTGGATAGGTACACAGCAAACTTGACAGTGGGCAGCCCTTAAGAATAGTAAACCTAGTGTAGTGGCACACACCTGTAATCTCAGCACTTTTGGGAAGCTGAGACAGGAGGATTGCCAGATTGAGTTCGTCCTGGGCAATTTTTAGCAACTTAGTGAGACCACGTCTCAAGTTAAAAACATTTTGTAAAAAAGCTGGAGATGTAACTCAGTGTGAAGGCCCTAGGCTCCATCCCCAGTACAGAAAAAAAAATGATTTAAAAAGTAGTATTAGCAACTCCTGATCAAGAAAGTAACAGCTTTAAATTTTTATATCATATACTTATTTACTTCTGTATATCATTTCTGTATTGAAAGGAGTCAAAACAATATGAGGAGAAAGCCTGCTTCCTTCTACCTGGCTGCACAGCACCCTAAGGCTGGTCTGCCAGTCTGGCTGTTGGCAGCAGCCTGCTTTTTCTGACTTTCGAGACAGGCTTGTGTATCTAGGAAGTTGCCAAAGATCACAGACCAGGAGGTGCCCCTTTGTCTGTTCCCAGCACTCTGTCTGGGAGAGTGTAGGGAAGCAGCTTTATACATGCAGGAGAAATCTTTTTGCTTCCTGGTAGACTCGGGAAAACCTGATCCCCAGCACGTGTGGGAGCCCACATATGCTTAGTGCTAGGTAAGCATCATTAAGCACAATGTGTTTTGGCATTTTATAGCTGATACTTTTTCCCACGAAATGCCTCCCTATTTCCCACGTCTGTATTCTTGAGAGTCTTAAAAACAACTTTCATTGTTAACGTCAGAGATGTTTTGTCAATAAGTGACTATTTTAATTTCTTTCTGATACAACAGCTACCCTCTCAGTCTTCAATGATAAGTAAACTTCAAGCAAATTTAAAACATATGGGACATAATTACCTCAAAGAATAGTCTAATTTCATATCTGAACCAACCTTCAGGGTAATCTTACTAAATCCCTTTATTTTATGAAAGAGAAAATTTAGCCCGAGTGGAGTGCGATGCTTTGTCCGAGGTCACACAGCTCGTTGTTGGCTGAAGCAAGGCTGGAAGGCTCATTAATTTGGCCGTTACCTCGTCTGTGCCTGGGAATGCTTGCTCTCTCTCCAGGCCTGCCCGTCCTCCCCCATCTGGCCCAGGAAGGCACTTTGCCATGTCAGGAAGAATGCCCTCCCCTCAGAAAACAACTCCAGGCTGGGGCAGGAGAGGGTTGATTCAGTTGGAATTTATTAATATTGATTCACTGAATACTTTGGAGGGATAAAACCTGTGCTACTTTTTAATTAATAAAAATAATTTTGAGGCTCCCACTTATACCAATATCTTCATGTTTTATAGCCAAGATATTTCTCCAAATGCATTACTTACAGGCAAGACCAGACACTGTTATCCATAACCCTGTTAGTCAGGATTTTCCAAAGAAACAGAATCAATAGGAGATATATAGGTGTATGAGGGAGATTTCTCATGAAAGATTGGTTCCACGATTGTGGAGGCTGAGAAATTCCAGGATCTGCTATCTACCAGCTAGAGACCCAGAAAAACCAGTGTTGCGATTCCAGTCCAAGCCCAGAGGCTGGAAACCCAGGTAAACCCAGAGCACAAGTCCCGGAAGAACCAGCATCTGCGAGCAGGGAGGGTGGGAGGAGAGCTCAGCAGAGCAGGCACGTTCACCCCGCTGCTGGCGTCGGCCTCTCCTGTGCTCCCTGGCTTGAATGACGCCCTCTGCACTGGGATGCTGTCATCTTCGCCATCTACTGACACAAAGTTAATTCCTTCTGGAAACACTCACAGACACACTCAGAAGTAGTATTCTGCCAGCTCTCTGAGCATCCCCAAGCCCAATTACGCTGACACATGAAATTTGTCACCACCTGTTACAGTGCCATGCATATAATGAAGCATCATGATTTTGAAGTAAAACTGTGGGACTAAGATAATTAAGGTAATAATACAAACAGTTCTGTTGCTCTGGGTCTTGTGTCTGAATTTTGAACCCCTCGTTCAGACTGTGTAAGAATTCTTGAATTTTGCTGTGTTCCCTCACAGCAGGAGCTAATCAATCTGATCCTTTATGACCACGTTCTTGATATTGGCCCCCTCTGAAGGTCAGCGCAGATGCCGGCCTCCTGCGTAGACTGATGTGTGTCCAAGTTTGCCGTGAGAGTCCAGGCTTTCATCTATAGTCTCATCGTAACTAACAATGGCGCCTCCGTTTACTCGCAGAGTCAAAGCAGGACTGTAGAATATGATGTTATCCCGCCCACCGCCGAGTGCAAGATGTACTAGAGAAGGCGTTTTCCTACTCCAGCTGTAAGGCAGAGCTCAACATTTTCCACTCTTTGTGCTGTCTGCCCCTTTCTATTTTCCATGTCTCAGTGTTTACCTCTTGCCATCCTAGAGTCATTGAAACTGAATTATCCTTCAAACTCCATGCACTGGAAACTCAATATTTGACTTGATTGAACCAGGCTATCTGCCAGGTCCACTTTCATTCTGCTCTCCACTGGCTGTCCTAGCGTAGTGTGTGAATAAATCTTCCAGGCTTAAAAATAATTAGATTACCAAGAGGAACTTGATGAAGGTTTGTGCTTTGCAGGGTAGCTCAACGTGGAGTTCAGTAGAAAGTAGGCGGATGCAGCTGTTTGTGTGCTGAACTCCAATCTGAGCGTGCTGATGCCTAGGAAACTAAACAGCTCTGCTCATGGAATCTCGGAACATTTTGCCAAATTAAACTCCAAACAATACCTTCAAGTCTTGTCACCCAGTGTCCAAATTTTTTTAAAGTGTCTAAAAATATGTTATGACAGGCAATTTACTGTAAAGAATAGAATATAAGCTTGCGAGTCAGACGAACATCAGGTCCAATTCTACTATTCCCTGTCAATAAGTGTGCCTCAGTTTCTTCTTTTTTAAGTAGAGAGAATTTATGAAAAATGTCTTACACACTGGTAATGAGGACTCATTAAATACTAGTGCCATGCAGTTCTAATACTGGATTTGTTTGTTCATTTATAGATTTTGGAAGCAGTTTCACCTTTCCCCCACATCTTTCTGCCTATGTCCTTCCCCCCTTTCTTTCTCTCACTCTCTCTCTTTCTCTCTGTCCTTCCCTTTCCTCCTTCCATCCCTTCTGCTTAATTTCATACTACCACAATGTGTTAGTTCAATGGAGAAACTAGTGTTTTAAACCACCTGAATTGTTTCTCCAGTTTAAGAGCCTCCAGTAGCTACCCTTTGCCTTCAGGATAAAAACCAAACTCCCGAGTGTGGCTTTTGCTGTATTCCATTTTGTATGTTTTCTTCTTTAGTCTTGTCTTTCATTCCGCATTCTAGCTCTGTGAAACTGCTTTAAGAGATGTAAGTGTGTCCTGTACTCCCCCTGGAATGTTAATCTACTCTTTCCTCTGTATCCATTAACATTTTTGGTTTCATCTCCTTCTTTGGTTACTTACAATCTTAATTTCATGCCACTTTGATGCTTCCTGAGAACCCTGTTATTACATGTTTACCTCCCCAGTAATCTGTAAACTTTCCCCACCTCCAGAAGGTAAGATTTTGGGTTTTTTTTTTGGGGGGGGGGATGCTGGGGATCGAACTCAGGGCCTTGTGCTTGCTAGGCCAGAGCTCTACCACTTGAGCTAAATCCCTAAATCCCTAATCCCAGAAAGTAAGATTTTGAGGCAGGAGTGTATTTCCTTTTTTTTTTTTTTTCATCCATTGGGCACATTATATGGGCTAATTAAAACATAAACTTTATTAAATTCATGGAAAGAACTTTTATTCTGGATAAAGAAATATTATCAACTATGATATAAGCAGGAATAACTACACAGAGTTAATAACCTACCACAAGCTTTTGTCCGTAAGACAATCACTGAATATCTGTAGCTTTGATTCATTAACCAAATGAATGACACTTGTGTACTTAGATTGACGTACATTCACTAATACAGGAAAAGTCCTCTTACTTGTTTTAATGACTTTAAGAAGTTATTTTCCTCTCAGCGGCAAGCCTTAGGGAAAAAAAAAACAAAAAAAAAACAAAAAACAAAAACTTCTCCCTGAGAGCCCTGGAAGGAGGCCTCCTTGGGGAAATCATCTTCCTCCTAACACAGATTCGCCCTCCCCTGCCCCGCCATCATCTGCCACCTTTCTGATTTGACCGCGCCGACCTGCGTGTTTGGAGCGGGCCGGTCCCATTCCCCACAGCGCACCTGCGCCCCAGGACGTGGAGGGCTGACTCACAGAAACAGGTAATTAGGAAGCAGGAGAGGAAATCTAATTTACAGCTCCCAGGAGAGCTCTGTATCCTGGGAGCAAAGCCGAGACAGGAGATTAAACGATCTGCCAGTGCACTCTCCGAAATTATCCCACCCCGCCCTTCCATTTAGAAAACATATGTTGCAAGTGCAAGGATTTAGCTTTGCTTCTGAAGAGCTAGCAGGTGAAGGCAGCGTCTTGAAACCACCCGGACAGCATAGATTTAGCTCTAGGACATGTGCTGTTTCAATAAGCCAAAGTACAGTGAACCCCGGAAAGAGGTGTCAGAAGAGCCCAGGAGCGTCTGGCCAATGCAAGCGCATTATCTACCGAGGAGCACATTGTATATCCTTAAAGGATAGTCTGGCAAGTTAAGAACGTCGTCTGGTCATTGCGTTAATAAAATCCGGGAGCTTAGAGGCATCTTGAAGACAGGACTGTCCCCAGCCCAGCCGGGGCTTTTTCTTCCTTGCCACGATTACTAGCTGCTGAGCCCCCAGGGAAATGTGTGCGATATAAGTCAATTACAGAAATAGTAAGTTTTTGTTTCCATGCTTAAAGAGCTATAATAGATATTTGATGACTGTACAGGCAATACAATTAATTTGTTAAAGAAATATTTGTCAAAAGCCTGTTTTACGCTAGCTCCTGTTCTGAACAAAATAATGTGATTTCAAAAACCTAAATTATATGTTTCTGATCGTGCGTCTCTTGGTGTATATTTCTGAGTGTATTTCAGAAGACAGAGTGAACATATTTCAACCAACCACTTAACAAGGAAGTGCAAAAAATAATTTCAGAGAGCGTTAACACTATGAAGAAAAAAATGAGGATAGGAAATGGGATAGAAAGCGTATGTGGGCAGAAGGGTGGTTGCCTCGAGTGGTCAGGAAATCTTTTGGCTGAGGAGGTAGCGCTAGGCATGAGTCCTGAATGATGAGAAGGAGACATATGTGTGAAATTATGATCGAGGAGCATGCTGGACAAATGAGGCAGCAGGTTTGGAAACGCGTAGGAAAATTCAAATATTTCTAAGTCATGCAGGACCTTGGAGACTGTGGTCAGCCGTGTGGGTTTGTTTTGAGGGCAGCATCCCCTGCACAGAGAGAAAGGGATGACGGGAAACCGTTGGCCGGTATGAGGATGGGAAAGATGACCATTTCTGGTGGGTGGGAGAGAGGAGGATTACTCTGGCTGCTGTGAGGAGAAGGAGCTGTGCCAGGAGGGGCCACAAAGCGAGAAAGTGCCCGGATTGGTCTAAGGGAGTTGGTGCTTGCATTTGGAACTGGTATATGTATTGCTTAGGGACTGCTCAGAGCTCCCGTGCATGGAATCTTCTCCGCAGCAGAGAAGGTGAAATTGGAATCCTGGAGCTGTTCATGCAGTCACTACCCTCACTGGTCATTGAAGAGCTCTCGTGGCCGCCCTAGTATGTGCCTTCTTCTAGTGCTACTGTAACCTTGGAATCTGAGTGGGCCAAATGAGGGGCAAATGAGACTCCCCATCGTCCACCTCTGTTACCATAGCCTGCCCTGAAGTTCACCTCGGCTGTGAGTGCCCCCCCTAGCCCTGGGATGCCATGACACCAATGTCACTCCAGGTGACTCCAGGATTCTGAAAGCAGAGCACTCCCAGGACAACAACCTGGAGCTTGACCAGGGAACCTAAATACAGAAGGACAAATTTTTTTTTTTTTGCATTTGCTAGGCAAGCACTCTACCACTTGAGCTAAATCCCCACCCCACCTCCACACATTTTTAAAAATGGTCGAAACATTGCTCTATTTTAGTTTGTGAATTCACATATTGATATCACGTGTTCCTCGTCCAATGGGTAGGGATGAACCATGCCATGAATTACAAAGGAGGTTTGAAGGCCAGTTTCCTGTTGCGTGCAGTGGTCACCAAAATTGTTAGTTCTGTCCTTGCTCACCCTATTTTGAGAGACTTTGGTTCTTGAACTCCATACGTATAATCTATTTATTGTCTGTGGTCAGCCCACTCCTGCTCCAAGTGTCTTGCTGGAGTGTGACGTCTCCTCACACCTCACGTCCTTCCTTCCGAGTCACCCTGACTCCTTCTGCTGGTTTCTTGGTCTCTTCACAGCCTACTCATTTCTCAATATTTTACTCATGTCTCCTCCCTGCTCCTTCTAACAGACCAAAGGTAAAATGGTCAACATCCAAAGTAAAGCTTACACAATAAAAAGGTGTGGAATATTAGTGAGTCCAAGTGATACGTGTGTCAGACTCACTGTATTTAAAGCCAGCTGGGGCCATCTGTCAGTCTCTGTGTTAATGTCTTAGGGGTTTACCTTTATGTAAACGTCAATGTGACATAATTAACTGACAGCTTTTGTTTCTAAAAGCATAAAGTGGTTTTTCAAGATTTCTTTCTCAACATTTACAGTGTGGATCTCAGTGGCTTATTTTTTAGTGTTGGACTATTCATATTACTCCCATTTTTCCTCATCATTTTGGAAAATATGTACCAAGAAATTAATTTAACTGTCATTTGAGATATTATGCTTTTAGAATTCTTTGGTCATAAATGCATTATTTTCTGCCAGAGATCTGTGCAAGAGTACATTTCCTACACATGGATGAGAATTATCAAAACCAGAGAGGGCTGAATAGTGGGTAACAGTTGAAGAGGAGTCTCTAGTGGTCTGAGCAGTCACTTATTATGTCTTTGAATTTCAGGCTGTAAAGTTTATTTTGCTTTAATATTTAAGAGGCCAGGTCAAATGGAAAGATGAACATGACCAGAGTGATTTCAGTCTGGGCCACTTTGCATTTTGACCTATCTGACCTGGGCAGTGGGTATTGAGATGGGCAACCCAGTGAATGGTATGTAAGACACTTCAGGGCCCATGTTTGAGCTAGAACACTGAACACAAAAATACTCATAGAAAACTGACTATACTTCCAATCCAAATTCTTAGATTTTATTTGAAAATTATACACTTTTCTAAAGAAGATATTGCTTGTCATTTATTCTGTTCTACATGGGAAGTATAAGAAAGGTTTTATAAATGTTCAAAAAAATCTGTTATTTAATTGATGAATACATTTCATAAAGAGAAAACAATAATATTATTATTATAAGGACATCACTCCTTCAGTTAGAGGAAAATAATTTCTTCACATGTAAGAATGTTGTGTAAAAGATACCAAATATAAATTAGGTTGCTCGGGGTTGGGGGTTTAGCTCAGTGATAGATCACTTGTCTAGCAAGCACAAGGCCCTGAGTTTGATCCCCCGCATCCCCGCCCCCGTTTATGTTGCTTCTCTGTCTTATTTAATAAAATATTTAATCACTAACAACAAAAATAGGGGCTGAGGATGTAGCTCAGTGGTAAAGGGCTTGCCTAGATGCTAAACACTCTGAGTTTGATCCCCAGCAGCACAAATAATTATAAGAAAGGGTCCAAGATAATGTGAGTGAGAGGAAAAAGGGAGAGAAAGGAAAAATGAGCAGAATAAAGATATGCCATGTACTGTACAGGAGCCTAATAACTTCAATGAATGTAAACATTGTATGTCATAAACATGAGATAAGTTTCATTACATCAGCAAGAAAGAAAATGGGGAAGGGGATTTAAAGGAGGGGGGAAGGAGATGGGAGCAAAGGGGATTTAAAAAGAGAACCAAGCTGTATTATGTACATATATCCATTCCCCAAGATGATTGTAAACTGCGTGTACAGTGAACATGTACTAGTAAAAAGATAAAGTAAATAATATAATAATAAATTTGTATGTGTGGTAAAAAATACGTCTTGACAAGTTGGAAGTTGGAATTTGTGGTAAGATCAATGTGTTTCTACTTCAAGAGCCATGTGGCCATTTGCTGATGGGGTAGAACGCTCATGGACTTGATTTGATATCTGCCCAGTCACCACTCTTACTAAGTACTCCTCTGTAAAGACTGAGGGATAGTCCTATCCCTGAAAAGTGGTAACTCCTGAATCATAAAATATACATACCTACCCTATACATATTATATTTTCTCTGAGCTTCAATTTTTTTATCTACAAGGAGAGTATTGGGCTAGATCATGTTTTAGGTTCTGATGAAATTTCTGTGATTTTTTATTTCTTCTTTGTGTTTGTCTGGCTTTGAGCATTTTTTCTAAATGCTCAAATACTACATTATTTAAGGTATATTTCATTGTGGGTTCCCCCCTCTTCTGTTTCTTTCTTCAATATATGGTATAGGAGGATAGTGACTAAGTCTGAGGGGAAGAACAAGGAAGAAATTAACTAAGGGAAGAGTTTATATTCCTGTCTACCAGAAAACTTAAATATAGCTACCACCGCTTCCAAAGGAATGGTTTATATCCAAACAGTATTTTCCAGACAAGCGCTGTACTTTTTTTGCCAACTTTAAACTGAAGTCAGTAGACAGTTAAACAAGAGTCGGCACTGGGAACAGCTGTGCGTAGACAAGAGCAGTTACTTATAAGGTACTGTTTTTTACTCGTTGAAATCTTCAGCGTTCATTTGTTTTGGGGACCAGTACTCCATAGTCATTTGATTCCCCCTGCCCAGTTCAGAGAGAAAACACTCTTTAAAATACTTTAGCTGTTTGGCTTTATTGTTTTATAACTGTCGACAATTGAACCTATTAGAATTGTTTTGTTTTGTTTTCAGGAAGCAAGGAGTTGTTATTCGGTTTTGAGCTTAGTTTTGCTTTGATTTTTATTGTTGTTATCGTATGGTTGTGTGTGTGTGTGTCTGTGTGTGTGTGTGTGTTGTTGATGTTGGCTAGCAGGACTACGCTTTAACATTACAGATGTACTGAAGTGCTTCATGGGGGTGGGTGATGCATCTTCAGGCTGGAGAGCAGAATCACTGCAGGGCCAGTCTGGGGAGAGGACCCTGGGGGTCAGTGTCCACACTTTCGCTGATCCCGTCCAAGCTCGGTCACCTCTTCAGGACCTGGTAGGTCTGACCCGGAAAACATTCTTTCTTGAATTGTGGTTTTACCTCCAGTTTGTTTCTATATTTGTATAGCAATTTTAACCCTCCTGTCTCTTCACTTTTGTTTATTTTTAAAAAATTCTAGAAAGCCTGCTCTTTCTTCTAAAGGAAAGTTTATTTTAGTTGAAGCTCGTCCACCTTAAAGGAACAACACTCCTCAGTGACATTTGCAAGCTGATGTGTTGAGTCACTGAGTGATGTGGGGCTTCCAGCACAGAAGCAGGGAGATGGCTCAGGATGACTGGACAGGAAGGACCGTGGGGACCCCTGTTATTTGAGAGGTGCCATTCTTTTCCTCAGGGCCTTGCTAGCTAATCTGTCATATCTGTTGCTGGTCCACAAACCAGGGAGAGAGCTAACTAAGGGCTTTTGAGAAGTTAAGTTTATAACTTTGCCATTAAAAACCCTAAAACCTTTTTTTTTCTTTTTTCTTTTTTCTTTTTTTTTTTTAAGAATTCAGTCTTGTCTATATAATTATCTTTTGGAGACCCAGTCTGTGAGTTGCTCACTCTGGAAGGGATTAAACACAATTTCATGTTTTGGGAATTACTCAGCATTATCATCGTGGATCTGCCTTCTGTAAGGAAGTGCTGTCTCCAGGACCATCCTTTGTTATGCTAGACTGTTACTTCCACGGCAAAAGGTCACAGAATTACTATGGCCCATGAATTCTTCTGCTATTTTTACTGGACATCTTTACCTTTATGTCCACCTTCCCTATCACAGAAGAGTAGATTCTACACTTCTGGTGCAGTTTGCATACTTTTTGAACTCCCCTCTTCCTCAACCACTTTTTTCACCACTATTATTTTATGTGATGACCATGGAAACCTGAAAAAATAGTTTTCGAAGAACATAGATGGACCTGGGTGTGTTCACTCATGCCAGTCAATCCCAGTGTCCTAGAAACTGAGGCAGGAAGATTGCAAATTCAAACCCAGCGTGGATGGCTTAGAGAGATTCTGTTTTAAAATATAAAAATTTAAAGAGTTAGGGATACAGTTCAGTTCAAAAGTCCTGAGTTCAATTCCCCAGAACAACAAATGAGAAAAAAAGAGAATTATAGATGGAATAAGAGGCGATAACTTTATCTGAGGTCCCAGGAGATCCTCTTATGAGGAAAAGGCAGAGACAGTGAGGTCTATTTTGGGTGCTCGGGAGACGCTGGGCCAGGGCCCAGGTTTAGTTGTGCTGTGTAGTAGAGGTTGCCATGGAAGCACCTCTGGACTATGTAACACGTTACTGCGTCCAACACAGAAAGTGCTGCTTGTTCACAGAGCCGTGTATCAAGGAGTCAGAGACTCACCAGATTGGCAGGACATGCCTAATGCTACTGAAGGACCACGCATCTGCTCTCCTTTCAGTCCTGTCCATCCCCATGCTGCTCATATACATGCAGAGCTGGGAAATAACACAATGAGCCTCTGAAGGAAAGGGAGGAAAGGTAAAAATGCTGTTCCGGTCTGTGCAGTTCTGATATATGCAGAAAAAATGAGGAAGGCAAGACTGATTTTCTCAATGACATTTTGATTTCTTCAACTGAATTGTAATTTACTCACAGGTTGTTTTAAGCTGAAAAATACGATAAAGCAATTTCATAAACTGCAGATGTTGAGTTTAATACAATATCCAATTTTATCTGCCAATATGTTTATGCTGTGCTTTTCAGAGTAAAAAGAAATCACTGATTTCTCAATGACCTTGACAATTATGGTAATTGCTTTTATTAATCTCACTCTGTTGAAGAAAAAAAATATTGGGAGAGATACAGGAAACTATAAACTGAGGCCGAGACAATTCTAAATTCCAACTTTAATTAGACTTCTTTGCTAATTGTTTGCTCATACAACTGTGTGGAGAATTGTGAGCCTTATTGTGTTATGGGTCTTTTTATATTTTATATTTTTTGTTTAAATACAAGTTTTACAGATTCACCACTCACTTCCCTGAGTGTGAAATCATCTTGTGGTGTATATGACAAACTCTTCAGTCTGAGACAGTGACTCTGGGAGTCCCTTTGGTGCAATAATGAATTTTGGGTCTGTGTATATTTGGAAGCTTTTTCTAAGAAACTGTTTAGAATTTTGCTTGCTTTTGCTCCTTCCTTTCAGTTAAGTGGCATGACTTTTTTTTTTTTTAAAGTTTTTAAAATTGAAGCACAGCCCTTTTAAACTGAAAATCACTATTTTCTTTCAGTGCAATCAAGCTCTTCTTCACTTGACTGAGTCTTTTATTTTCATCCAAATTTAATTTTCACATTCATACCTAACCAGGAAATTTGACATATCAAAAATGTGTCTTTCACAAAGAGAACTTTAATACCACAAAATCTGAACTTAAAATTCCTGAAAATTCAAAGTCGTTGCGAATACTCACTTCAGGAGACTTTAGAAAGATATTTCTTTTAAATCAGAAAGGGAAGAAATCACTTAAGTAAATAAAAGCATGTAGCATCCACTTAGAAGCATCTTTGTGAGCACAAACTTACTAAAATCCTCCGGAAGCCTTGGAGTCCGGCCCTCCTGAACCAGGATTCAGTGAGCAGGAAGTTGCTGAGCTGAGTGGTCTGGGTCGGGGCCGGGGCGGGGCGGTGGAGGTTGCTGAAGCTGCTAACCAGAGAAGGAGCACGATTGCTTCGTGGTCATCCAAATTCACATTCAGTTAGTTTTCAGTTACAAGAAAAGAAAAGATGCTCAGATTGCTTCAAGTGTGTCCTGCTCTATCAGCCTCATGATGTACTGAGTTGGTGCTCCTGGACAGTCTAAGAGATAATGTGGTCCAAGACAGAGGCTCTTTTTACAGTTCTGCAGTAAATGTTTGTTGCCTGAATACAAGTTTTCAATTTTCAGTTTAAAAGTCATTAATAAATAAAATGATGCTTCAACTGCTATGTTTTAGTTTAGAACTTATGATGGAAGCTACTTAGCTTACTGTTGGGTTTTGCTAAAACATGAACATTTCATTAAGCAATATCATTTAAGAAATTGTGAAATTGCTACTAGCAAACATTAATTTGGAACTATAAAATGCTGTGAAAAAAAAATCAAGCGTCTTTAGGTTGTAATTCACGTTCAGAAAGTAGGGCAGGAGGACGGGAAGTATGAAGTTTTTCTGTCCATTGTCCTTGTTCTGTTTATTCTGCTATAGAGATGAGAAAATTTTCTGTACAATTCAGAACACTTTGGAGAAAATAAAAGCGCAAACAGTTGTTTATTACTGCATTCTATGCCTGTACATCAGAGACCGTCTTCCCACTGTGGGACCTGCGTAGTTTCAATGGGTCCTGTTGTAAATAGGAGTAAGACAAGCTCTTTTACATTAGGAGATTTGCTCATCGGATTATTTGAAAACTGTGTAATGATTTAGAAATGAAAACTCTTGATTCATTTTTTTATTGAGTGTGGTAGCTAAGTCCAGAAACATTGCTCATCTAGGACTAGAGTTCGAAGCTTTCCTTCTGATTTCTATATTTAACCAAAAGAAGTAAAGACGGGGCGTAAATTCATTCGGGAGCAGGGAGAGGAAGCAGTTTCTTTCCGTCTGAGTAAGAGGCTAGCCATGTCTCCTGTGCTCCGAAAATCCCCAGGGCACAAGGGGGCTCTCAGCCTGGGGGGAGGTCAAGACTCTGGGATGGAAGAGCTCCTTGCGCAAGGAGCGGTACACAGTGAATGGCCATGGGAACGTTTTAAAATAGCTGTCATTTTGTTAATGAATATCTGCTGAAGTATTTCCTGTGCCACTGATGTTTATGAAACTTTGAAGCACAGTGTTTACCAGGACAGAACAAAGACTGGCTTCAGGAATCAAGTCCTTTGATTTGCACCTTGGCTTTTCCTCCCTGCATGGGCGATTGATGTGCAGGCCTCTGCTCCATAAACAAACAAGCAAGCTCTCAACTCCCATAGCCACACGCTGTCCGTCTGGTGCCAGAACAATTTCTGTGTTCTGTCCCTGCTTCCTTACCTCCCTCAGACTCCAGAGCCCTTTGCAGTTTGGCATTTATTTCCACCACATGACTTCAGTCACTTCCGAGTTGCTAATGACAGTGGAATCAGGAGTTAAATCCAACAGTACTTCATCCCCATCTTCGCCTCTGCTCTTTCTGCCATTCGTGCCGTCTGCTCTTTGCTCCTCCTGTGATAGTTCTGTTTTTGGACTCTAGGGATCTGGCATCGGCCCTCCCCTCTCCTGCTCTCCTCCCTGCCCCTGTACCGAGGGTTCATCCTGAGACTTTACACTGAGCCGTACCCTCCCCATCACCCCACCCACCCTTTCTAGACAAGATCTTGCTAAATTGCCCAAACTTGGCTCAAACTCAGGATCCTCCTGTCTCAGCCTCTCAGGGCACTAGGATTGTAGGCTTGTGCCACCAGGCCCAGCTTCCAGGCATTTTTATTTTCCTTTCCTCCCTTTTACAGGGTGTCCGTCTTCTTCCTTTCTCCTTGATTTGAGTGTCGGTATTTGTTTTATAGTCCTCCTTAGTCTTTCTTCCTCTGAAAACTTGATCTAGTGCCACAGGTAGATAGAAAGCCCAAGGTAGATGTCTGGTTGGCGAAGGCTTTTCTGAGCGTGAGGAGGGTTATAATACAGGTGAGGCAAAGTGGCAGCACACCTTTCTCTATGGATATCTCTGTCACGGTAGGGACTGGGCTGGAGTTGGCCATGCTCTTGCCACCCTCCTACTCTACACTGACTCTGGCGTTTCAGGGCTTCCTCCTCCGTCACCTCCCCTCACTCAAACCAGCCTGCCATCCTGTGTCTCCTCCCTCGCTGCCTCTACAACCACAAGCCAATTTATTATAACACTTTAAAAGCATATTTCTGTCGCATTTTCCTTTTGAATCCCTTAGCTGCCATCTTGCTCAGAATTTAATTATGTCTTGTTAGCTTCTGTCTCCCCACTGCCTCCTCCCCAGTGGTTTCCCACTACAATCCAGCCTCCACATGTGTAGAAATTTAGAGATGAAGAGGGACAGAGAGAGATTGATTCCTTCCAAATTTCAATGAGTCCTTAGTAGATAGATAAGAACAAAGGCTGTTGAGCTGAGGTTCAGGATTTGTGTCCCGGCTTTGGTAGTCACTTGTGCCATCATAAAATATAAGCATCAATGATGGCTAACACGTATTGTATCCAGGCCTCCCATGTGCCTGCAGCCGTTCCGTGAGCACCTTCCATCTACTCATTCGTTCTCAGCTCCAAAAAGCACATTTTATTTTGATACAAAGACATCTCTTGTTCCCCTACCTTTTGTTTTTTTAAGAAAAAGGAGCAAGAAAATTAAAACTCAGTATTTCTTCCTCTTTACAATTACAAACTCATGATGAAAATAAACATTTTTCTTTATTCAGTGTTTATATGTGGATTTCTTTACTTCGGAACCTGTGCAGTGGCCTCGTCAAACTTTAAGTGGAAAGTCAAATTTGAAGCGGTGACTAAAAGTCTTCATGGGCCAGGAATGTTACTTTACTAAAATTTTATTCTACAGTCTTAGGTTAATTTGATTTTTCTGAAGCGATGTAGGTCTTTCAGTTTGGGGAGATAAACGGACCGGTTCTCCTTGCTTCTAGTACGGGCTTCTTGAAGGCTGTCGTTGGCATCTTGCATAGTGAGTGCTTTTCCCAGAGACCACTGTGGTCACTGCTGTCAGAGAACTGAGACTCTTTCGCAGCATCAAAGAGTTCTGTGGCTCAGTTTGCTTCCTTACTCAGCTCTTTCATTACTTATAAGTGCAAATTGTGTAATCATACAGTAGGGAAGTTGGATGGGATGTTTAGAGATGGAGGGAAGTAGGGAGGGCAGAGAAATGAAAAAATAATTAAAATGTGTTATGTGCATGTACCAGCTCCCCACAAGAGACACAAACATTATGTACTGGAAACATGTACTGATAAAGTAGAAAAGAAAAAAAAATTCTCTATTAAGCCTCAGCTTACTTCAATTGACCAAAAATACCCAAACTAGGTTAAGAGACTTAAGGTTAGGTGCAGCGCTAATTGTGAGGCCCAATGTTATTCTTGCCTTGCTTTTCTGAATGGTCACATGTCCCAAATGAGGTCTTTCCACATAAGGAAATGTGACAAATCAACCAGCCGTCATACTACATGTGTCAGCTAGTCAATGGCGAGTGAGAAGACACAGGCAAGAGGACGTGAGCCTGCTTCTATTCCCTGTTGGTAAAATATTCCTGAGCTCTGCTCTAAATATATTTCATTTCTTAGTTATTTAGACTTCATAATAAAGCAGATGACCCTTCTGGTATCTCATTAAATGTTCCTTGTCTCAGAATCCTCACACTAATTGGAGTTTCAGCCATTCCTTCACATGATGGAGACTTCATGTTGATATTCAAGAAGTATTCTGAGATGCTAACTCAGGATCTACCCCATTGCGTTTGGCTTTGCTCGAATTTCATTCATTTCATGAGAAATATTGCTTAAGAAAAGGGATAATTCAGAAAAATAGTTTTGGGGTTTTTATTTGCAGTAGGTTTTGAGTTTGGGATATCGTTAGGTATTTTTGTTTATGACAGGTATTTTGTTCTGGGTTTCACAGAGCTAACCTCATAAGGCCTTGGAGTTTAAAGTTTTAATTAGCTGGGGGTGGGATGCGTAGCTGTAACCCCAGCATGTGGGAGGCTGAGGCAGGAAGCTCCTAAGTTCAATTCCAGCCTATTCAGTGACTTAGCAAGACTTGGTCTTAAAATTTAAAGCAAAAGGGTAGGGGAGCATATAGCTCAGACCTAAAAGACCCTGGGTTCAGTCCCCAGTACTACCAGAAGTAGAAGTTTCAACTATAACCACAATGGCAACAACAAAATAAAACAGATCTCTCTTTCATCCCTAAGAGCAGATGATTCTCATAATATTGGGGGCAAAGAAAAAGCACAAAGGGGAGGTCCAGAGTCAGAGATGCAGATCCCGGGTCAGGGCTCTGTCTTCTGCCACCCTCTGCTCTGCTTCTGCAGCAAGCACACGAGGGACAGAGCTGGAAACCAGACCGCAGCAGGCAAATCTAAGAAGAAGAAAGCCAGAAGTCACTCTGTGCTTGAGCACGGAGGCTGCAAAGTTTACATCATTCTTTGGTGGTGTGTATGGTGCCAGGCATCAGATGGACATCGAGGATGAGGGGTCCAGTCCAGCCTAAATGGGCCCAGAAGGATCAGGGAGAGGCACCTGGGGAAGTGCAGGCATCAGGATGAGAAGGACCCAGCTGGGCTCTGGGGCTTTGTGTCCAGCACCATATGGGGCTGCAAAATCAGGCTCTCAGAGTCGCCCATGTATTCAGAGATGAAGAACATGAACTAGACCTCCCCCACCCAGGACGCAGATCCTGTATGGCCGTGAAATCAGAGAGTGCGCAGGAAAACAGGCCCTGGTCTAAGATGCAGTCACCCGCTGGTATAAAAGAATAAGGAAGTTATACTTTATACACCAATGTTGTGTATGCTCTTTCAGCCATACATCATATTTTAATTTAAACCAATTACTTTTAGCAACTTATTTTATTATAGAAAATCCGGATGTCAAAATAATGACTCATAGTATTATCAAAAGTCCAATGTGTACTTGTTTTCCTTTGGCATTGAAGGGTTTTCAAGCCTAGAAAGATGAAGTATAGGATTTGCTCTAAAGCATACAGGCGAGACAATCCCAGAATGAAAAGATTAATCTTGTAGGAGAATCTTCACTTCAGACTGCTTAATGGAACCTCAGAATTTCATCTGTATTTCATTCAAAGTCAGATTTCTCAGGGCACTATATATGTATTATCTCTCTACTTCTTACCTCTATTAAGCCACACAAGTTAATGCTGAAATTCTGTATATTGCTCAAAAGGATTGTGGTTGGGCTAGAAGGGCCTTATAAACCAAGTTCACACTGGTAATGAGTGATCTTTACCCAATTTCTTAAAACACAGGTCGGCTGCCCAAAACATGCTCTAAGCTATGAGAGCAAAAACAGAAAGGGAAATCGCTTCTGGTTTTCTCAAGGTGTGTTATAACAAGAAGGATGCGTTTGAGTTCTGCTCCTGTTGCCTGGCGTCCAGCTTTTAATTATTAATTAACAAACTGTGGAACAAGGAATTGAACCCAGGGCCTCACACATGTTAGCCAAGCTCTATATTATTGAGCTACATATGAACCCTTTTATTATTTTATTTTAAGATAGTATCTCACCAAGTTGCCCAGGCTGGTGGAGCTCTTACTGCCTCAGCCCTCCAGAGTAGCTAAAACAAAGGCATGTACCACTATATTGTCTTTTGTGTGCTGGGTCCCTTACGTAGTTTCAGGATTCGGGCTGGTCCACAGAAAGAGCAAGATATTAGAGAGGGAGGAACTTTCAGCCCTTTCTCCACCACCTCCTGGGCAGTGAGCAGGGCGGGAGGATGAGTCAGTCAACAATAATCAGCAATCTAATCCATCACACTTGTGTAATGGAATCTCCACAGAGACCCAGAAAACCTGGGGTTTGGAGTGCTTCTTGCTCAGTAAACACATTGAGACATTGTGAAGTGCATTCCCAGAGATGGGCTAGAAACTCCACAGGGATTCAAGAACCGGCAGTGCAAATAGATTCAGTCCCCTGGGAATCCAGGAGCAGACCAGCTGGAGTTCAAGGACAGGACTCTGTTCAGAAAGAGATGGTAAGCAAGAGGGGCTCAACAATGATTGGGCATCGAATGATGTGCGAGATGATCAAAACTAAGACGGCAAAAAGCAGAAACTCAACTTACAATAGAAGAGCCCCAAATTTGATCCTGCAGAGCAGAATTAAATTGAATTAGCAGTGAAAGCCAAATGATAGAAAGAGGCAGACTCTGGACCTTAATAATTAGAGAGAGCCAGGTGCTCTGCAGAGTCGGGATTGTCCTGGACCTCTGAGATTGATGGTAACTGGCCAGAAATTCTGAGGGGAAGAGGAAGCCAGCACCGGCCATTCTGGTGCCTGCCCTGCAGGGCCTGACGCTGGCCATGATGATTGCCCCCTGCTTGGGAGGCCATGCAGCCATACAGCATCAGGGTCCCCCAGAGACGCTTCCTTCATTCTGGATGGTATTTCTTCTTGTAATACTCCTGGGTTCTCCCATTTCCTTTTTTTAGGATCTAAGAAAAAATGTTTTATTTTTCACTGCCTGACTTTCTGGCTTGTTTTCCATTTCCCTGTTTTTACATATCCTTTTCTGTTGTTCTCTCTCAATATAAATCTGTATGCATTAGAATTTTTCAGTGGATATAAATGCAACCTGAAGAATTTAAAATGCAAATTTCTTGGCCCGCCCAGAGCATCTGACTCAGCTAAGATAATCCAGGGGCCTGGGATATGCATTTGGACAGCAGCTCCAGGTGATTACAATGCAGGTGGTCTGTGGACCGCCTTTGAGAAGCATTGCTTTAAGTCATCTAAATGCCTTGGGAAATGCGGCAATTTATAACTGCATCACACCCAGCGCCTCTATCTGCAAGATGTTACAGCTCTCAGACCTCCTCCTTCTGAGCATGTAAGAGTAGAAAAGCATCATTCTTTTTCACACTTTCTATCTTGGTTTGGGTTGAAAATGGTCTCCATAACTATATACCGAACGAAAACATTAAGGATTTTAGAATGCAATGTGCTTTGACTGTGTTTAGTTTTATTGTATCCACAATTTTAAGGGCAGTTTATTTTTATTGAAATTTAGACCTCTTCCGAGATATGAAGATGGTATCACTTTATACCTGAAATGTAACATTTTATATTTTGCTCTTCCTAGAGTGAAATATCTCTCTTTCTAGTCTATTAGAAAACTGTTCTTTTGACTGCCAGCATAAAGTCAGCTGCAGACTTTTGGTAGAAATTACAGAGGAGAATTTGAGCTATTTACAGTGTCTCTTTTAGAATTGGAAGCTGGGCGGCAGTCACCACATATGGGAAAGATTTACATCGGGCTCAAGTTTGATGTTGTATAAATGGTATTTGCAAGCACTCTGGTCCTCCAGATTTTCCATGGCTACAGTATATGCTCTTGTCTCCACTGAGAAATATGTTAGTCTAGGGAATATTGAATAAGCATTCTTCCATGCACTGGTCTTTTGTTTTCAGCCAAGTTTAGTGGGGCTGTTTCACATATGATTTTGCTCTTCATGAACTAATTGGAAAAAATGAAAACCTGGCCTAAAAATAAATATAGTTGGCATTTAACCATTAATCAGTAAATATTCGTTATTACTAAAGCCCGTAAGAACCAAATAGCAGCTTCATGCAGCACATCGAGATCACAGTGCTGGTCAAGACTTGGTTGTGTGTTTACCACTCACAACCCTACAGAAGAAGGGGGACTCTCAGAAGGGAGGAACTCCATGAAATCATGAGTAAGAACCAATTGTCTGAAAAGCTAGGCGGGATTAGAAGTGAATGTCCACATTTGGGGAATCTGTGCAGGCTGGTTAGGTATTTTTTCATAATCGACTTACCATCCATGTATTCAGTATTTTCAATTCTGCTGTGGCGACATATTCCAACACAGCAGAAAGACACACTTAAAGATAAGGGCAGGAGGCGCTAATGTAAAATATTGTTCTCTAGATAATGGATAGACTTTGAGAAATGAACCCAGAAAGGACATTATGTGTGTTAAAATATTACGGTAGTCATGGATGGTGTTCCCCAAAGATTTCCAGCCCTCGGCTCTCCACGCACATGAGAGGATTATACTTTCCCTCCTTTGAAGTTACTCCTGTCTGTGTAACTCGCTTTGGCATCTGGGTATTGAATGGAAGTGACGTCCTTGAGTTCCGCATAGAGATTTCAGGCGTCCTAGTTCGGGTCATCGTGTACCCTTGCCCCTGGTCTGACACTGTAGAAGCACATACAGTGGTACCTTGGGTCACGAACTTCTTTCTTTTCATGATTCTGGTCACAGAATTTGTTCCACAAGTATATATGCTTGCAATTCAGCTGCAACCAGAATCGTGGAAAGAATTAAGTTTGTGATCCAAAGTACCACTGTATTTGGGTCTTGAGTGACAATGGTGAGCGGAGGCCCTCGCTGAGCCACATTAGACCAGTGACTTAAGTCAGAAATCAAGGAACAGTTTAATGAAGAGAATTACACGTGTTAGTTCAATTGTGGGGTCTGGCTCTAGACATAGGAAGCTACAAAGGTAACTGAAATATTCATTTCTTATCTATGTAAAGAAGAAGTATAATACAACACTGTAGATAATAATGATATTTGAAAATTGAGAACAGGAATGAGTGAGATGGAGATTGTTCTTTTCCTGTCAATGATCCAAGAATTTTAATGAACTTTATATTGAAGAATTCAGCATTGCGCTCCAATAAAAATCTAAAGTTTTGACAGTTTTTAAAACATATTTCTGATAAAACATGGTTATCGGATTAAAAGAATTCAGATTATGCTGTTCATAAAGGAACATTCTAAAACCAAGGGTTGGAGGGGAGCAGAGTATCGTACGTTACCTGTATGCAAGCCAAGCCACACATGGACTGCTCACAGCATGGGCTGCTTTAAAGAAACGTGTTCAAGTGACTGTGTTTTCCAAACCCAGTGAAGTCCTTTGAAATACGTTCAACTATGTCCCAACTCTCAATGTATTGCCTGATTTCGCAAAAGTCTCTCAATCCTTCTCCTAAATTCCAAGGGTCTCTCATTCCATTTGGCCCCCAAGCCTATGTGAACCCTCAAAAATTGTGGGGTTTTCCTCTGATATCGAACCCCAATCCTCTCCTTTTCCTTTTCTTTGCTGTCTTTCTTTCTCTGTGCTCTTCTACTCTTAGTCCAGATTTCGGTAAAACCAAAGCTGAGACCAGAGGGGGCCAACTCTGAGTATTCTTTGAAGTGAAAAAAAGCTGAGAATCAAAGACACGATGCCTAACAGCAGTCTAGAAGAAGGAATAAGAGGTTAGGAAAGTATTTGCTTTCTTGTTGGACACAGTTAAGGGACCCAGCCTTTCTTATTTGCAGTAGCACACCACTATATCGTCTCTACAGAGAGAGACCTCTTTTTTTAAAGTTTTGTTTTTCAAAGTGTGGTGTGGTATTTTGACACATGTGCTTCTGTATTAAGTGAATCTATCATTTCAAATATTTTTAGTGAGAATATTCAAAACCTTCTCTTCAGCTGTCTTGAGATGGAGAGTACTGCTGACTGCTGTGTAAAAGGTGCTTCCTGTTTAAAAAATAAATATTATGATTTTCCCATGAATGTTCAAGGATAGATTAAAAGGTGAGCCATAAACTCTGAAGTAGCCCTCTACAGACAACGTACCTTAATGGTATTTTGAGAGATCTCTTGACCATTTATGGGTAATATTCCAAAATGCTATTCATTCAGGAAATACTTCTGTTTTTCCTCCCCAGACTATCACAGCGTAGTTTTATTTTTTTAGGAAATGCCTGACCCCAAGGAGCTGGTACAGTTTCTGTTTTAGAAATCCAAACTCATCAAGCTGACTTGCTGTAGTGCAGTTCGAAGCTCTGTCAGACCTCACTGCCATGCATCGCTGAAGTACATCAACAAGCTGCACCCATCAGCTAAGAGTTGGACTCGCTTTAACTCTGTCATTATTTAATTAGTTTCAAAAATGTCACTGTGTGCAGGGAGCCCACTGTTTTTCAGTACTGAAAATTCTTGTTGAAGTGGAGGAATATTTTTCCTGGCATCGTAAATTAAAGACAATAAGATAAACAGACCATTGACAGATTTTTTTTTTAAAAGCAGCGTTAACTCCCATTTATGCAACCCCCATAAATTTGAAAGGAAAATTTTGTGTTAGCAGAAGGTCATAAATGTTACTTTATGACCTTTATGGTCATTTATGTAATGCACACACCTGAGTCTGAAATATCTCTAAACTGTGTATTTGAAGAAACTGCCAGGAAAAAATTAAATTGTTCATTTACAATAAGTTTTTGTGATGAAGAATTGTCAAGGAAACAGGGAGAGCATGTCTTATGTGTCCGAATCCTAAGAGACATTTTCTTAGAGATGTGTGCTTTGATTTCTGGCCATGTTGTTAAAATTTTGGGGCTAGGAGGTTACTTAGCTCCCAAAGCATAGCCCAGAAAAATAAAAATGGGGTTAGTGGAAATTTTCAACCTTATTTTCCACAAAATATTCAAAGGATAGGATAATCCCTTCTCTTTTAGTTCCATTTATACCACTTGTCCAACTCTTCCATCTTATTTTATTTTTAAACAAAGATTCAAAATGATCACCTTCAATTTGTATATACCAAGTAAAATATGTTGAGGGAATGAGATTAGGGTATTTCCTGCCATAAAAATTAAATGCTGTGACCGTATATTGCAAAAACTATAGTTCCTAACTATGCTGTCTTCAGTATTAATCCACTATTCCTGGTACACTAGGTGTTGCCCACAACACTCATGCACACATGCACACAAGAAACAGTGCCTTGTTTTTTTTTTTTGAAACTGTAATTCATTCTAAACGTGCATAGTGTAAAAAGAAAAAAAGGGAATAGCTGATAGGTGAATAAGTAAGATGATTTCCAAGAGAATTTACTGAGGCTACACCCAAGAAGAAAGTTTCAGATTATTTAATAGTATAAAATAGTGACTAAGAAAAGTTGTCTTCTGTCTTGGGCCATTTTCTTTGGGGAACAGTATTCTTCATGCTGAGAGAGAAAGGCAAGTCTAGTAGCTTAATCAGAACAGCTAAGTATATACCATAGCGAGAGAAAAAAAAAAAAAACATACAATCTGAAACTTTGAGGGGAAAAATCTTTATATCTTTGTTTCCAACAGAAATCTATTTTCTGTTACCGTTTCTGATGCTTTTAAGAGTTGTTTGAGACTACTGAGGATAACTGTGTAAATCTTTTATCCTGCAGTTTACATCTGTCAAGAGAATATCTGCATTTCATTGAAATAATAAATCATAATAATAAAAAAATACCGTTCACCACTGAAGATTATTTTGCTGATGTTTTCACTATCTTTTTGGTAACATTATAAAGACAGTGGTGTGATCAATAAAGTATCTGTATTTTATATTAGCTCAGTCATTGCCTAGCCACACATGTTCTTCCTAGTAGTCTCTGGATCAACATACATGCATTAACTGTTTAATGGTAACTTGATTACAGCAAATGATTAGTGTCAGTTCCCTGGAAGAAGGATTTTCTCAATATCCTTTCATCTCCAAAGCAGTCATTCAGATTCTTTGGAAAGTTTTGATTGTGTGATCTTTTCCATGGCCAGCACTGACCCTATACTCATGACCGCACCTGTTTCCTCTCACTCGTTTCCTGTGATGTCATTGTGCGAGTGACAAAACAAAGATCCAGCCTCGTGCATCTCAGGTTAGCCCCTAAGCAGCAGCTGAGGAATAATTTTTAACCAAAGATCTTTTCCAGGAGAGTAGATAATATCCAGTTGCAAGGAAGTGTCATCAGGAAAACACTAGGAAGTTACTCCTCACCACCATTTTTCAGTCCATGTTACAGATTTTCATTCTTTAACATTTTTTAAATTGCCACCTGTCTCAGGATTGATGTGTACATTAACACAGAATTCATACAAGGTTCACATAAGGGAATCAGTGTTAGCCCAGAAGCAAGAACATACAGTAATAACCTAGTAGCCTTTTCTTTAGCATTCTCTCTTTCTTCCTTTTTCTCCCACTGAAAGGCAGTATAGCTTATTGGCAAAACCATAGGTGGTAGATTCCAACAAATTTAGAGTTTGAAACGGATTCATAATTGTGGAATATTTTGGTCCTTAGGCCTTTTCTCCATAGATGAGTAGTAACTCCACTACTACAAGGCTATGTGCAATCTAGTGATATTCACATGTAATAATTCCAGTAAAAAGTCTGAGTGTAGTAACTGATACATTGTTCCTTTTCAGTTTCTCTGGGTGCCCACAAGATCTGGATGATATTCTTGCTAGGCCTCTTTATTTTATTTTCCCACCTCCCTACCATGTAGCCCTCATTTCATTGTTATATTAAGTAGGCCTCAATGAATAATTACAGAAAAAGAAACAAAAAGCTCCTTCTTCTATGTTTAGTGATGAGATGAACTTAATATCTTCTCAGCTGAAGGAAGAAAATTATATCTAATTACTGTTTTTCAGACTAATAAAGATCAAATTTGAAACGCCCAAACTTTAGTTTAAATATCTCTTTAACCTTTCATTAAAAACATCACTGATAACTTAAAAGATAAGACTGGATTCCTTCTAAATATCAATAAAACTTAGAGATACTAATGGCAAAACTCATTCATGTCACTTCTTTCAAATAACACTGTGGCCAGGAAAATCGTCAAATCTGTGTCTATGCCAACCACTTGCACACCCCCAAACTTCACTGGAAAGACTTACAGATCAGAATTTCTTGGACCCTGGTCCAGGGAGTGAAGTGTTACTAACTCTTGACCATTGGTCCTCGTCCTTTCTGTAGCAAATACAGAAACAGGGTTTAGACTAAGACCCTTCTGTTTGGAGATTCCAACCTCCACGCTTCACTTCGTTTGTTAGAAATTCTAACAAACCAGAGTTGACAATCTGTTTTGGGATTTTAGTCAATAAATAGTTCTTTGTATTTTGAAATATGTATTAATCTAAATTTATTACCAGATTCCATGTAGAATATCACTGCTTACCACCTTAATTGGAAATTTATACCTATGCAATAATTATTAAGTATTCATGTCCAAATTACTGTGTCTTCCCTATTTTTTTGGCAGTCAGAATCTGAAATAAGGCTGTTTATTTGTGGGCTATATTCTCAGTTTAAGAGCATTTTTTAGGAATTCTCAAGATTTTGTTAATTTGCATTTTTAGTTTAACTATACAATTTAACCCTATTCCTAAAATAATAGGAATATTTTCAGTTAATATAACATAAGAAAAAAGCAGCTGAGAATAAATGTGTATACACATAAAATAATGATAAAAACATAAAGCACAAACTAAAATTAACTGTTGTTTTTTTTTTTTTTTGCTTAAGAGAACTCAGTTATCTATATTTTGTATATAACACTGTCCTCACCTATTCACACGAGCTCATCTTGGTAATATCTGGATCAATATAAGCATGTTAACCATTTCATGTTAGCCTGATTACATTGATTTACCATCAGCAAGTGATTAGAGTCAGTTTCCTGGGAGAAGGATTTTCCCAAGATGTGATAAGGTGTGCTGTGTAAAATGTTACTGCTGTCATATTGTTTATGTATAGCTGGGAAAAAGTTGTTAGAATTTGAATTTGTGTTAATAGAGTCTGAATTTCAAGTTTACTTAAAATACATATTTATAGGGCTTTCTAATTTTTTTCTCTGTAATACCTCCCTATTAATTTTATGAATCTCAGCTGTCTCAGAAATTTTTAAGTTCTAGTTACAAAAGTCTAACTCTAGCCAACATCAGCAAAAAATGGAATTTATTAGATCATAAAATTGAGTCTTCCAAGGGAAGTTCAGCCCTCAGGCTTGGTGTATCAATCTGGGTCTAATCAGGAGAAAGAAACCACATAGTAATTGGAAAAGAGAAAGTTAAAGATAAATAATTATTAATTACGATGACAGAGTATCAGAGGATTGACTGGTACGATGTGAAAAGAATATAGGAAGAGCAGACCCCAGGAGCAGCCCTGGCTGCTGCAGGGAGACTGAGCACCGAGGATGGTCCCGTCAATGATGCTGAAAGCTAAGCCTCACTGGGGAAGGTGAGGCTTTGGCCTACTGGAGAGCCTACAAGTCACTGTCGACTTAGGTCATAGAACTTTCTGGAAGACCTCTCCCTGAAAATTACAGGAACTGGGCATGGAGGAAGCCTTGCAGAAGGGCAGGGACTGGAGGAGAAAGCCACATGTGCAGAACCAGTGCGGAGGATCCCAGCAGTGAAATCCCATCCCCTTGGGCAGTGTTTCTTATGCCCTCTACTGACATTGATTAGAGTTGTTTCAGCTGGAGAAAGAAAATTGTTAAAGACGCCATATGCATTTTTATAAGCAAATAGATTTAAAATAGAGGTGGCCAGACCTGAAGATTCAAATAGTGTCTGTAAGATCTGCTTTTTCTCTCCTTCTCAGTACTATTGTCCCTTTGAGTGGTTTCATTCCAGGTTGGCAGGTTCCATGTTGGGTTTGAATGAACTCAGCAGCAGAAGAGAATTTCTTTTATTAGAATGTGTGTCCAAAAATCCCAGAACTGGGTCTCATTGGTGCTAAGGAGACTTGCTTGTGGCATGTGCCATCCCCAAGTCACCAGTATGACTGAAAAATGTGACATTATTTGGCACCTCCTGTGATGTAATGCATCTATCCTCAGCCTCATCACACTGCTATAATCAAAGTGAGCAGAGTGGTTCAGAGTGAGCCGAATCAGTGACACTGCAGAATTTCTTATGTGCCTTCAAAATGTGTCTTCAAACCATCTGAGCTTTATTTGTTCTATCATTTTGACAAAGTATTAGATCTTGAAGTAAAATTAAAAACTATCTAGTTTAGCCAAAAACCTTGAGCTTACTACTAAAACAGACAAAAGACACAGAAACATTGTTAGAATTTGTTCTGAACCACGGATTTCTGTTAAAACACTATAAAAAAATTGGAGATGTAAATTTTTTCAATGAGTAGACCTATTAACTCACTATCTTCTCGTCGCAATTATGGGACACCTGTGTCATCGCATACACTTCAGCAATACAAAGGAAGAAACTACTGACATACTGGTAAAGAAATTTTGGATGGCGTCCAAAACCTTATGCTGAATGTAAAGCATGTCTTCAATTGCAACCTACATCAAAATTCCATTTTAGGTAACATTCTTGCAATGGTAGAATTGAGAGCTGAGCTATGACTGCCAGGAGCTGGGGCTGGGGAGAGGGTGTGGCTATAAAGGAGAAAATGAGAGAGTCTATTGGGCCAGGGGGTTGGAATAGTTCTATACCCTGATTATTGCAGTGGCTGAACAAATTAGTACATGTGATAAAATTTTGCGGAACTGTGACCCTTCCCTCTCATCCACCCCCCACACGATTATATGCAAAGACTGACAGAGCCCCAAATAGGCTTGTGGTTTAGGAAGTGGGACTGTATAAATATTTGATAAGTTTCATGTGATTTTGATAATTTTACTGTGGTTTTCAAAGAGTCTACCTTTAGGCGAAATTGAATAAAGGCTACAGAACAATCTGTGTGTGTAGTTGTGTTATCTTTAGCTGTGCTGGTTGTGTGGATGTCCTGAACTGATTCGAAACATCCCCCTTTTATGGTCATTTTGACTTTGGGGAAATGCCAGAAGTTGCATGGTGCCAGATCTGGTGAATAAGGTGGATGAGGATACAATGTCATGTTTTCACGAGCCCGCCTTTCCATTGGATGGCACCTGGTGGCAGCATTCACTGTAGTTTTGATCACACCTTATAAAGCTCCTTATGAAGGAGGACTTCCAGAAATGCTGCGGAAAGTGGCAAGAAAGATGAGATGAACCCATTCAAAGCGAAGTGGAGTGATTTTGAGGGGGATTACGGCAATGTGTCTTTTACTGTAATTCTCCTTTTTTATTTAACCACTCACTATATTTTTATCAGTCCTTGCATATTTGAAACTTCCATTCCAGGGTAAAATTACTTCAAAATGCATTTGGCAAATTTAATAGCTAAAAATGCAAACCGAGAGAGATTCCTGAAAAAGAATTAGAAAACCGAAAGTCAGTTCCTTTTCAATTTTTTTTATATCTTCATTGTGAGCAAAAATAATTGTCAATAATTAGTACATATAAGAAATAAAAAGCAAATGAGTGTTTCTACTAGTACACTGATTGCTCAGTTCATGAACTTTATTCTCTCCATAGTTCTGGTCACAAACCATGTTGGAGGAGAACCAAACCAAATTCAAAGATCAGGTTCAGTGTTGACGTTATGGGAAAATTTGATTCTCGAAGTGAAAGACCTTTTAATGATATTAGGCTCAAAAGAGCACTTATCATGAAGCTGTCTGTATTAATCTGAAACTCTTAGAAAAACAGTAGCAATAAAATGAATGATAATGACAAAAAAGCAATAAAATAATTATTAAAACACATACAAATATAATAAAAAGAAAGTTAGAATGAATCCTCTAGTACTCAACTAAAATTGGAGATATTAATATGGAATAATCTTTAAAATATACACTGAGAATTGTGTGCAAATGGACACATGAACAAGTACATACATACATAGAATTCCCAGCTGTTCACACTGAGACAGGTATAAAGTGTGAGCCCCAGACAGAAGCAATGAGCACACTTCATGCACAAATTTTGGTTTCTAAACATCTTCTTTCAATAAGCTTGCCTAAGGGCTCCATGAGAGCTCTTTGCATCCAGGATTGGGGCAGGAAGCCTGGATCATCTTGCTGTTCTGATTCTATGAATTTTCTTTAAAATGAACAAACAACCAAAATGGACAGTGGTATATTGAAATAGCACACAAACAAACCTAAATGAACTCCCAATGGCCAAAAGTAGAGTAACTGAGCAACAAAATAAATAATAGTAGGTAATAAACCAAGAGAGTAGTATTAAATCCCAGTAGTCCACACGAGCATAAATAAATGACCGCATTTTGAAAAAAGTGTGGTAGGATTGACAGTTCTTCCTCATAGGGAAGGCCATTTAAGAAATACCCAAAGGATGAGGAAGAGAAAGATGAAAGCTCCCTTAGAACTCCACAATAACAATTACTACAGCTAAAAATGTATCTATGAAGGCTAAAATTGGTGGACATCCTTTGAAGCAGAATCAGTATATTTGTACATTTTCAAGATATCACCTTTCAAATATTTAGTAACTGGAAGGGGAAAAGCAATAACTTTACAGTGGAGAATGCTTGTAGCACCAAGTAGACAAGTAGTCAAAGTTAGTATCACCACTAACACATACTGATATCACGTACCTCCAGAATAGTCCGATTTCAAAGGCGTGTCTCCTCTGTGTTGTCATTTCTCAATGTACAACCTCAGAGTAATCGTGAGAAAGTAGTTATCCATGTTATGTTGACATTGAGTCTGGCTTGCAAATCAGTGAACTGGAGACTGATGAGTCGTCTCCTACCAGATGTTTGCTTTTAGAGAAGAGCAGAATTGCCCAGATGGAGCCACTTGGAAGGCAGGTCCTGGGCTGAATGAGCTAAGACCCAAACCATGAATAATTACATCGCAAACCATAGCAGGACCTTGGCAGGAAAAAAGGAAGCGGAGGCAGAGAAAAGAAGGGGAATGGAGAAGGTAGAGGAGGAAAAAAAGAGAGGAGAAAGAGCCTAAACAGAAACTGTTTTGAATGATAAAACTCAACTATTAGATTATGAATTTTATTTATTTCATAAAGAAATATCAATGGGGTAGAGTAATTGCTACATAACAACTTAAACAAGTACACTGAAACAAAGCTTTTATCTATATAGTTCTCTTAATTCCTTTCAATGTTAGAAATTAAAAGAATTTTAACATTTGCCTTACACAATATTTAAGAACATGGCATAGGTAGATTATTTGGTGGATATTGACAAGATCAATATATAAAGTTTGCTTAATATTCTCAGTTGAAAACTCTCAATAATAGAAAATGACGATTCATTTTAAAAAAATCATTTAAATTTAAGGATCCATTTTCCTTGTTAGATGTTTAAAGAACTCACAAGTCCCAAAGGGCACACAGCTCTAAGACTAGCACGGCAAATACAGCCTCAGTGATGAACGATGACACATGGTTGTATCTCAGTCACTAGTGTCCAGTCATTTGAAGCAATCTGTAGCTTTATGGATTTTCATTTTTTTACATGAAAGTACAGCAATTTTAAATGTATCAGAAATAATATCTAATTGTGTGATAAATTTGCTAAAAGTATATTTTACTCATTACATCTTCCTATTCATAAGGCCCTTTTGCTTAGTAGGGAGCATCTCTGCCCCACATATATTGTTTTATTTGGTATGATTAAGAAATATAAATGAATCACATTAATAACTATATATTGGATGTTGTCTGACTTTGCATGAGAAAAATTCTGGGAAATTTTATCCAGTTGGTTGTAATTAATGAAACATTATATTTTCTATAGAGTTTTCATATGATGCACGATTTGTCTTCCATATGATAGATACATTACTATGGAAATTTTCTTTGCAGGTAAAAATGTCGATATCTTTACAATATCTTTCTTGGAGTGTAGAAAAAGGTGGCATCTTATGAGGTTCTCTAAATAAAATAGAAATAACCTAAGAGAGTCTGAGGGGCTATTATAGGTCTCTCTACTGAAGAAAGTGTTCGGAGATACATATAATTGTTCTCTGTCACTCAAACCACATGCAATAGCAATTCATTCAAACACGTGCTCCTCTCGGGAAAGAAGCCCCATATCAAGGGGGCTTCCTTACCTTAGTAGCATGTTAGCAGGCGTGGTGCCTGCATCATTAGTGCATCTGGGCATGAGGCCTGTGTTCCCAGGAAAAGGAGAGCGGAGAAGACCAGCGCCACAATATCACTTTACTTGGGCTGGATTATCTCATCAGTAAGATCATTGTCTTTGCTACGTGAAACTAAGACAGGGAAAAAGCCAGATGACATTGGGAAGGTGGGTTCCGGAGCCTGCAGTTTGAACAATGAGCATTTCATGTAACGAGTGCTCAGTAATTGGACTAAACTATTTCATAGTAGCTATTTGGTAAGTGCAGTTCTTCAAGTAGGGCCCCTTCTTGGAAAATGTTTAAATGAAAACTGACGGTGTTGGCTTCTTGATTTCCAAATATGGCTATTAATTTCTATGTAAATCTAACCAAATTACGTAACCTTGTAATACTAACTCTAAAGGTTAAAATCATTTGCAATAATACTTCAATGTACTCTTCATGTAAAACATTCTCAGGAAAGACAGGTCTCTCTCTATTCCCTGCCTCCTTCTGTTTTAAAGTCAGAGTTTGGAGTTAAAAAATTTTAAGAATTATTTGATGGCCAGTACACTGGAATGAAAGGATCGAGGCGTTCTCAGTTAGATGAACCTGCTGTGGAATTCCCAACGCCAGCAAGGCTTGTGGGAGCCCTTACCAGTCCTGAGTTTCTGTTTTCACATTTGCAAAGTCTTAATGATGATTTAAGAATTAGCAGAGTTAGAAACAAATTACATAGTGAAGTGTGTAAATTGTCTGGCATCCAGTAGATGCTCAATACGTAGTTTTTAACATTGTACTTTATAGATATATTCATGCAAACTTACAGTTCGGCTTCTGTGTTTGAGGCCAATGTGTGAGTACGGAGCTTCAGTCCCCTCCTGTCCTGGTTGAGGTTTCAATGTATTACATCTTTCTATAGACTAGAAAATACTGCTGCTTAGAAAAGTGTGCTTAGTGCTTGTCACATTTTCCATAAGGAAAATTGAGCTTATTTTGTTTGCTTTCTAAGATGAATTCTTTCAAGGGGCTTGTCCATTCTTGGGGTGCAGAGTGGACAGGCAGAATAACGTTTGTACCTGCATCTTGAGAACAGCTTTTGTGTCTCTATTATGATGCTTATTTGGCTTTCTATACAAACTTGCCATCTATTTCCTTATACTTCATGGGCTTGAGGCTTAATTTCCCGCAAATCATTTTAAACATTGAGATCTCTCTGTTTCTAGAGCTTATAGCCACTATGTATCATAAAATGAATTGATCTCCAAGAGACGTCAATTAATTAATTTAAAAAATGTTGCATCCACAAAGGGCTTTATATTTTTTTAAAACTGTATTTCAATGAAAGCTTTCTATTCTAACCCTTTCTTGGATTTTTCTCTTGCAGGGATTAGCTATAGCCAGAGTTGCAAAATTGCCAAAGATCAGATAATATTTCCATGTACACAAAACTCCCCCTTTGCAATTTTTGTTCAAAGGGGCGGTACACGAAACTCCCCTTTTGCAATTTTTAGTTTAAAGACCCACGAAGCTTTGGAGTGGGAGCTTCAGAGCTTTGGAGGTGGGACAAGCTATTGCATGGTTTGGTTTGTTTTTTTGTGTTAATTAATCAGTGACTTCTCGCCATTTCTCTTTCCTTTAATCTCTGGTTATAATAGGCTGCTGTCTTAGCTGCAGATATATGCTGACAAAACAGAAACAAAGGTATGAGATAAAAGTTTATTTGAGCTGCAAGTTTATAGCTAATATGAATGTGAGCTGATTAGAGACCCTGTGGTGCGACTTATAGGGAGCGTCTCATGAAAATACATCATCTTGATACTCTTGCATTTGAAAGCCTCTGCTGGAAGGCTTTGTTACTGATTATTCCTTTCCAGAAAGATGATTTTGGCCAAGAATCCTGTTGTTTTCTCTTCCCCCTCCCATCTCCTTTTTAACAGCAGTAAAGGCAAAGGTGATATTTAGGGCCTATACGGTATGCACAGGTGGAAACGATACAGTCGTTTAGAGTAGTCAGGAAGACTGTTCAGCCCCTTTGATGAATTTACCGACATCTGCTTCAGAGTCATTTCTGCTACACAAATCTGCCATTAACAAACAGTAAGGACTTTAATTAACTGAATGTACCAAGGAGGGAAACGCTGATCAAATGGCACCGTCTGGAATAGGAGGGTGTAAAATTTTCTCCTCAGCTGTGCTGATACAGAACAGTATTAAAGTCTGTCTTGATCACAAATGATTCCCCTGCTTGCAGGGCTTTTTATTAGCAGCGGATGCTTTATGATTTGGAATACTTTGCTCAGGAGGGCCACAGCATTAAAATGTAAATTTCCTGAGCTTTGGGTTTTTACTTTGGCCTTTTATTAATGCCCCATTAGTGCTCATTAATTCTTCGTGCTCTACAAAGAATTGTGTTGATCAGTTTTGAGTTTCAAGAGAAAGAGGTCAGCCAGAAACTTGCCGTGTCGAAGCCCTTGACAATTGTTCCTAATAACCCTATTTGGAAATTCGATATGCAGTCGGAATGGTCTCCCCAGAAAAACCCACTTGTGCACGTTATCACAGAATTGGGCTTCTTAGGCTCTCAGAGGGCATTTATGCTTCAGCGTGGATCATAGATTGAGAATCTCTTCTCCAGACCTGCTCTTACTCATCTCCCATCATCGCCTGTCTCATTCAAATGCTTCATCTGACCAGAATTGCAAAGTCCTCAGTAAATATGACCCTTGGACTCAGAAAACTACACTTTTTCCAGTGTGGTTCTGTCTAATGGTTTCCAACTGTATGTTTACACTCCTGACCTGAAGGAATGCTAAATGAAATGAGTCGGAAGTCGCCACGTTGGCGTCCACTGACCTATCCAAGTAGGTCGAGGGGGGCTGGAGGCGGATCCTAAGGGGAGGTACAGTCGCAGGACTCTCTCCAGTCCCCTTGGCAGTGAAGCCATGCTTTCGACCAGTCAGGGTAAAGTTCACTGCAGTTTAGTTTGCCAAGCAGACTCATTATTGCAAATATGTTGTTTGCAAAAGTGTTTGACATCACAAAATACATGGTCTAAGACGCTACAGTCTCCTTGAAACAGACTGTAGACTTTGCGAACAGGCTTATGAAAACAATCTTAACATCCCAGGGGGACAGGACATAATGTGCAGCAAGCGTTCCCCATGACAGTGGCTTTTTTAAAGGTTATATTGAGAATTCAAGAGGAGACTGTTGCTACCTTGTCCTCTGAGATCTGATAAAACAAGCATAGAAATGGGAGTTAAGAAATAAACATTTTTCATCAGCTCTCTCATTATATTACTGTGTTATTTTCAGAAATTCCCTTGGCTTTAATTTAAATTCAGTCTAGCTTTAATTTTCCACTAATGGAATAAGAATGTTTATATAGTTCAGAAATTATGTAATTAAGAGACAGATCATGACTGCACCAATATATGTAACTTTTGCTACATAAGGATCTTTCCTGTCTCTAATCATGCTTACGTCAACCCAAATAAAGCCTTGCAATTTTCAAGTGGTAGAAGAAAACAACACATGGGGCACACTTTTTAACTTATCAGAAGACCTTTTTTACACCTTTCTATGGTACATGTATTTACCTTTTTAATGAAATCAAAGGTATCCAATATCTGAAACGTTTTTTAATCTGCCACTAATGTCTTCAAGTTAGGGAGCCTTTGGTATTTGTGAAAGTATGTAGTTACAATAGTAAGTTTTACCCCACTACTGATCCAGTGTCAACCAGCTCCCTTGTTTTTCTAGTTATCATAAATCAACCCCTGAAATTCAAGCCATCAGGATACTGCATAAATAAAAATTCAACCTAAGCCATGATTATTCAACCTAACCCTCACCTCACCCATCCTTCCTTAAAACTGGGGTCCTGTTGAAGTTTCACATTTGCAGTTCTTCAACTCACACCAGGCTGAAATGGAGGTAATTTAGAAAAGATAAAGATAGGTAGAAAAGAGCAAGGAAAAAATCTAATTTTAAAATTATACCCGAAAGAAAACCTGCAACTTTAAGTCATTGAAGTTACTCAGGCCTTTTTCCCACCCAGGAACCTCACTTAAAAAAAAAAAATCTTGAGTTCTAAAGATGTGCTAAGTCTGGGAACTGTGCTTTTCACCTGTAAATGGGCGCTTCCTCCCACAGACAGCAGGCTGCCTCTCTCAGCTCCACACACAAGGAAGTAGATGATTTATAGTCTAACACAGGCTGCCAGATGACAGAGGGTGGGCACACAAATCCCAGGTCGCCCATCTCCAAGGCACTCCAAGTTCACCCCTAACTCTCAGCCCCTAACCAGAATGCATCTCTCTTGGGGACCCACACTCTATTTTGAGTGGTACTTTTAAAATTCTATCTAATAAACATCTTTATGAGTCTCACTGACTTGTCCTGAAAATTTTTTTTTCTGTACTGGTAGTCAGGGAACCTACAGCCTCCTCCTTGTGCGAGTGAGCCCGGGCACCTCATCTCCACTTTGGGAAACCTGTTTAGAACCCGTCCAGTGACCAATGACGATGCTTGAGATGCCTTAGCAAGCAGTGTCCTGCTGATGGTGTTCTGTTGCTCCTGTGCCAAGGTCACTGGGGGCACTAGGGGCTCGGGGCCATTGTCTAGCCTGGGAGCCCACCCAGCCCCCTGGGCTTACAAATGGACATGTTTAGACCTCGTTATCCTAACGCAGCATCTGGCCAGCTGTTAAACGTCCTACTTCCAGCAACACCGCTTGAAAGGAGATCACGTTCCTTTCAACAGTTGCAACCACTTCACTACTTTAACCTTTTTTGGTTCCATGTGACTCCTTCTGCCATCTGCGTCTTACTCTCTCCAGTGCTCAAGGTGCAAACATTCTCCTCCAGGCCTACAGTCTCCCTTCAAGGGCCCTGTCCCAAGGACCCGCCGAAGGCTCCATGTCTTCCCAGTCTTGGAGAAAGTATTTTCTTACCCGGGTCACCGACATCTGTCTCTACCCCTCTGAGAGCTTCTCTTTATCTCTATGCCCTCGTCTCCCTAAGACGACACCCACCACCACCAGCACCACGGGCCTTGCTGAGCACGGTGCAGACCTGCCTTCCTTGTGAGTGGGAGTCTTTCCTTGTCAGCTGACCCTAGTGAATATTTCTATTTACTTGCACTGACAGTTTTACGTTGTTGTTTGTTGTTTCTTATATGAAAAAGACCAGACGCTCCTACATTCTTTTTGTATTTTTCTCCCAATTCCAAAAAACACGTTTTGAATTTCATTCTGATCCTTTCCAGAAAACCATGCAGCAAGCATCTGTACAAGGCAAGCAAAGCCCTCGGGGTTAAGTAGACACTTTCGGACCTTGCAGCTGTAACTCAGTGACTCAGCAGATGTTCACTTCTCAGCTCCCAGCAGCAACACGACCTTTGTGTGTCTCCTTTCCTTCCATGACTTCCAAGCCATCCTTCTTTAACTTTTTTTGCTTCAGTGTGAATCCTTCAATCATTCGCATCCTATTGTCTCCAGCACTCCCCCAGTTGCTGCATGCAAAAGTATTCTGTTTGAGTTTCTTCAGGTAAGAAAAAATGGCTGCTTAGCCTGTCCCCGAAAGGCGTGCTCTGAGGGATGGATTACAGACCCTGGCAGGAAGTAACTAACTCTAGCCCATCTCCTTCTGCCTCTCTGCATAGTATTAGACTCCTGGAAACCTTCAGAAGGAAGGAGGATCAGGAGTCTGGCAGGCAAGTCTGGCCTGCACCTGCAAGTTAGACACGTCTCTATGACATGCGTCTAGAAGTAAAAAATGCCGTTCCTGACCTAGCACCTCCCTCTCGCTGCCATTTTGAGATTTTTAAGTGATAGTTTTCATTCTTGTTCTGCAATCTAATTGTCCTTGAGGAAGTAGTTATCTGCTTTAAGAAACAAAAAGATCCAAAAGAAATAACAACTAAGTAAAAAAATCTTTTTTTTTTTCCTTTGATGAGAGAAGGTAGGAAAACTAATCCATGAGCATAAGCTCTTTGTGGAGTATGAACTTGCAGACTGTGCCATTTATGGGGTGTTACAGTTTAGACCCAAAATGCCCCCCAAGACCTCATGCACTCAGAGGCGAGGCTTTGGGCAAGTAACTGGATCACGGGTATGATGTCCACCTGTAGGTTAATTCCTGGAGGAGTTCAAGCTGTGGGAGGCGGGGCATGGTCTGTGGAGGGTATGACCTGGAAGGGTTTCTCTGTGGGCTCCTCCCTTCTCTGTCTGCTTCCTGGTGGCCATGACACGAGCAGCTGCCCTCTGCTGTGCTGCTGCGCTGTGCAGGCCCTGCCTTGGGGCAGCTGACCATGGACTGTACCCATGAGCCACAGAAACCAGCCCTCCTTTAGCTTGTGGGTGTTGGCTGGAGGAAACTAAGACACAAGGCATTGCAGAATCATTCATACCACCCCTTCATTAGGTTCAAGGTAAGTAGTTAGCAGCACTGGGTAGTATAAACATTACCCACACCCTGCTAAGGTTTCTGGTAAACAAAGGGAGCTGGACCTCAGAGTCTGCAGGTGTAGAGAAGGACATTCTATTAATAAAAACACAAAAAGGATCAAAGACAATTTCTCTAGTCATCCTTTTAAATGTTTTTGACACATATTTAGCTGCCATTGTCAACATTAGCAGTCTTGGGATTTCTATGTCTGGAGCTGAAAGGAGTTACAATTAAAAGGCATGTGAACTCTTCCACTTGAACAGTGGCGAAAACGAAAATATTATTCTATAAAGTTGAGAAAAGAAACATAGGCAACCACTTATACAGAGATTCATATATCGAGGTGTTAATAACAGAATCAGAAATGAATGTATTCAGGTGATTAATAAAAATTCTAATTAAGATAATGAATTACAGTTTTTCATTCAGGGCCTAATCACTTCTAAAACATGATGCAACTAAGCATATTTACATGTCAAAGCTTATTTAACATTCTTTGGCACCCACCTGGCTTTTTCAGGTATACAAAGTGGTATCAAAAATATAACGAATGTTTAAATTTTAAAAAATTATTACAGTAGACGACGCATTGATATTAATCCCCTCACTGGGAACCCACGTCTCCCATTGTTCTTGCCACTTTCCGAAGCAGTTCCGGAAGTCCTCTTTCGTGAGTGTCTTTAGTTGTGCTGTCGTGGCTGCCTTGATGTCCTGAGACAGGTGAAAACATTTAACCTCCGCGGTCACTTTGACTACAGAAGACGTGTCAGAAGTCACATGGTGCCAGGCGCAGTGACTGAGGACATGCTATAATGCTTTTGACAGAAATTTGGGCAACAGAAGTGATGTGTGACATGGAACATTGTCATGATGGTGGATGAGAAATCATTTGCTCACTTCTTGTTTTTCTATAGACGCTGTCTCTTAAAAACTCTAATATGCCTTGTTAATATTCAAAGTTCACCTTAGTGCTCCTGAGGACAAACTTGGCTGGCACAATTCCATAAGGCCAAAAAAACAATCAACATCACCTTGATGTTGGTTATTAATTGGCACATGTTTTTCTCATGAGGACATCTGGGTGATTCCATTGAGAATTCTGAACCTTGGTATCATAGCCATAGACCCAATTTCACCTCCCATGATGACATTTCTTAAAAGGATAGAACCCCAAGTGGCATGATCAGGAAACTCCAATGAAATTGGCCAGTGCTGTGGCTTGTGTTAGTCAAAATGATTGGAACAAATCTCATACCTGATCATGTTCAGATCTGTTGTTAAAATGATTCGAAGGGCATCCTAGATAAAACTTGTTACACAGGGTGACTGATAATTGACCCTTTGTTTTCCTTGTTTAAGATCCCCACCCTTCTTTTGGGTGTCACACATCAGCAGCATTTTTCCTTTTTTTTTTTCTTTTTTTTTTTTGCATTTTTCTTATGTTTTTATCACACCTCATAGAATCTTCCAGTCCTTCCTTCTATGGTTGGTTCTAACCCTCCTTGCTGTTTTGTAAAGTTTCTGGTTCCCAGATTTCTTGCTGGTGAAGCAAGAAAGATAAAAGCTTAGAGGACTGGATGGGATGGGGCTTTGCAGATCAGAGGAGATGTGAGCAGTGGTAGTATATTACTGTGTTAGGATTGTGTGTGTTTGCATGTGTGTGTGTTTGTGTGTGTGTGTGCAGGCGTGCATGTGTATAGGCAGCCAGATGTCAAAGACAGACACTAAGGAATGGAAATGTGTGTGCCTAACTAGGGGATTTCTCTTTCTGCCATTTCCCTGTATTCTGTCTG
Organism: Hystrix cristata; assembly: GCA_004026905.1. Lineage (NCBI taxonomy): Eukaryota > Metazoa > Chordata > Mammalia > Rodentia > Hystricidae > Hystrix > Hystrix cristata. The sequence continues at coordinate 8,304 of PVJO010005692.1, read as the reverse complement.
GTGTGGGAATAAAACCAGGATCCCTGAAGATGTTTGGAAGCATGTTGGTCTTTAGAGTAAAATCCTGACCCGTCACCTCCCTCGCGAGAAGTTCAAAGGAGTCACCTAAAATTTTGAGGCTCAATTTTTTCATTTGTAACATTATATTATAAAATCGTAAGATGAGGTAAAACAAGAGTCTTTCAAGGGTGTTGTGAGGATAATAAAAATGTATTTAAAGCCCTGGAACATAACCAAAACCAAGAGATGATAAATGTTAGTAAAGCTGTCTTTCAACAAATTTCGACCTTGCCCATCGTATAAATAAATTACCAACTTTGTGAGGCAATATCTTCTTCATCTTTAATTTTCTGCACAAAATAGATGTATGACTTTGAGAAATGCCCTTAGCCTTATATGTTTCCATTTCTTCACATGTGACACAAGAGTGATAGTATCTTGAGAAACACTGCTCTGCAAGGCTGTGGTTCTAATAGCGTGCTGTGCATTTTCTTCTTGATAATGATTAAGGCAAAACACAGCGAGCACATCAGTGGGCTTCAGAGCACAGACTCTAGAACCAGACACCCTGCGTAACAACTTGCCTTTCCTCCGTTTAACCTGGCTGAGTGGTCAGCCATTCTGTGCCTCGGTTTCTTCTGTTTCTGGATGTCCATGGTGCTATTTTGACTTTCCAGCACTTGCACAGAAATGATCTCTTATACTCAAACTGCTATCGCGTTGTCTATTCTGGTGGTGATCTACTTTCCAAATGTAATAAATAGTTTTCATGAAAATATTAAGTAGGTTTACCCTAAGCTGGCTAAACATCACTACCTCATTCTCTCACTCAATCAATCAAACAAAAAAATATGTTTCTAACAGTGCCATTTCTCTTTTATTTCTAGAACTATAAAATTATCATAACAAATGTTTCTAGAAAATTGGGGCACTGTCACAAGTAATTGTTATTAAATTATTAGTACAGAGAAGACAGTGTGTGTCCACAACACTCTCAGCATTTGCTTTGTAGTTACATTTTTAATGAGTGATCCTGAAGATTCATGCCATATGGCACCTATGCAAACTTTGCAAAATTCATGGAGGGTTTGGAAGATTTCTCTTCCAGTGTGAAGGGTCTATGATAACTAAGTCAATAATAAGAGATTAGAACTACGTGGCTACCGGTATTTAGCTAACGTGGAGAGTTTGTGATTTTAATGTATTACTTCAGAAATATATTCGCTATTAAGTACTAGTTGAAATGATCACTAGGGGCGGAACTACTGTGGGTTAAAAAGGCTTGGTCTCAGAGGTTGAACTGTACTAGATGCTATGATTTTAACACAAATTCTTGTTTTCCGGAAATTTTAAATCTCACCACTTTAGCAGATATTTCCCCATTCGTCCTGGTCCTAGAAGTGAGTTCAACCAGGAAACTCAGGTGTGGGACGGAGACAGAATCCTAGTCAAGGGCAGGGGAGCCAGAGGTAGAGGGAGACTTGGCAAGGAAGTGGGGGCCCCTGGCCACCTGCCATCTGCACCACCCCTTTCCTTCATGCTGTTGGATTCTCACAGCTTTCCTAGCCAGATTCTACCCTAAAACCACCTGTTTCAGCACGTGGCTCTCTAGTATTCTGTGTTCATCAGTAACCTTATGTGAGAAGCAAGTACTAGATTGAGATTAGGAAAGGAGATTATAAAGCATGTGAAAACTTGCTGAATTCTTTATTTGATAAATAATAGATGGAAAGTAGCAGATTTCTAGGATAATTCATTTTATCGGGATTAATAGTTTTGCATTTGATAAAATTAACCAAACCCAAATATAAACAGTACACTGAAGGCGATCATTCCAATGTAATGACTGTTTCCGAGCTGTTTCCTGTAACAGTTTGGACCTCTTACTGAACTCTGGGTCGGCAGTAGGATCTGTCCTGGATGGCTATTGCCTTGTTTTAACAAAATTCTTAAAGTTGGCATGATCTGTATCTGGTATTCCTGCCATCCTAGCTGTTCAAATCCAACTCCTTCTGCCTCTTTTAGCCAATACTTCCTACTACTGGATAACCCTGATATTGAAATAGAGTGAGAGTGGATTTCCCTAAGCCTCATTTTCTTCATCTGTGGAATGAAAGCAATTATGTACCTCTAAGTCATTGCTCCATAATTAGGATTTTTCTTTTTTTTTAAGGGACAAAGAAACGCAAAGCATAAACTTCTGATGACAAATAGATGTTTCCATTGTCTTGTATATTTTAGCCTAATTCGGGACCATGTAAATCAGGAAAGAAATGTTCAAGACCACAGCAGGGGGTAATTGGTTTTTATGGGCAGAAGGGCCTCAGTTCCTTGTCAGCTGGTCCCTCTGAATACATCCCTCTCCTTCTGCTGTCACTGACTACGACATTCAGAACAGTAGTGAGAAGAGGAAAACTGATGTTAGGTAATATATCTTTGCGCTGGACAGAAACAGGGCTCCACTTTTAGCTGTTTTCCATACTCCTACTCATCCTCCTCCCCAGTGAAATCTTCTGTTTTCTTCTTTATAGCCAGTTAACGGCACTGATCAATTGCCTGCTGTCATAGAGATGTTTACTGCCTTCATCGCTGCCTGTGTCCACTTGTTCATTCCTGACTTTCTTTTGTTAGGCTGGCCTGTTTCCCACTCTTTCCCATTGAGACTGTTCCTCCTCCCCTTCTTCCCCATTCCATGTCGCCATACCCGCCCCCCAGCCCCCCAACGGGTCACAAGACCACATCACCTGAGGCCAGTTTCCCGTCCCCTTCCCCGGAGTTCCTGCACACGGGAAAACATGGTATATAAGGCCCCAGATCCAGCCATAAGGGGGTCATCTCTCAACCTACGAGGATGGTCTGTCTGCCTGATTCCCTCCTGATAATAAATCTCTCTGCCTGGCCAGCTGTTATCAGCCCCGGTGATTTGTCTGAGCGCCAAACCGAAAACCTAACGTCTTTTCTCTCACAAAATTCACAATAACTTTCTTCACAACAGATTTTTGTCATTCATTCATTCATTCATTCATTCTCTCTCTCTCTCTCTCTCTCTCTCTGAAATGTCTTTTGGAGGATGGTAGTTATCACAAAATATATTTTGTGAACTATTATTTAGCCAGTTTGACAAGTCAGCTGCAAATCTATATAAAATGTTTAAATATCTAATGTTATGCTTCAGTCTTCTATCGTTTGCTTTACAAACACTGGTGTGAGTTGATGGTTGCATGCCTTAGTTTGCATTATTGCTTAGACTTGCCTGGCAGTAAACTCATGGTGTTCGTTATAAAATCAATGCAATACTAAATTTATGCAATTTAGTGCCAACTCTGACACAATGACAAATCCTTACACTGTCAGCAGACATGTCTTCTCCAAATCTGTTCTCTGATTAGATGTCATCTTTCTGTTAAGGAAATGGAAACAGAGAAGGAAGCGATTTGCCCCAGGTTGCTCAGCTGGGTAGTGGGAGAGTCTCCCTGACTTCCATTCTAGAACCTCTTTCTCCATTTCCTGTTGATTCTTGGTGATACTCAGGTTTTCCTTATTTCTTTGGTTCCTCTTACCAAAATTTGCAAAAGTGGAGAAGAAAAATGTAAGAAAATGTATATTAGTGCAAACTTCTACTGCATTAAGAATGTTCTGTCTAGGCATATTTATACCCCCAAATTAAGCTAGCATTGTAATTTTTGTGCTATATGTTTTATAATAGACTTTTGCAACTCAAATTCTGCCTTGTATTTGAACATACTCCTCCAAAGTGCCCAGTTGACATTGCTGAAGTAAGTTCACTTGAAGAATTCAGCTCACATGTGACTACAAACTTGTCTTCACTGTTATAATAGTCTCTGTGTTTTCCACTTTAAGTAATGTGGGAAGTATTTGAACATATTGAGCAACAAGTTTCAAAATAACAATTTAAAAATAACTATTAAAACTCCGAAATGTAAAACTGAATAACCGTAAACATGTCTTTGCAGTGAATAGGTGATTTATGAATTAAAACATATATATAACGACTGTTCTGTTATTAACTTTTTATGAGATTTATAAATAGACTACAGTAGGCTCTTTGCAGAGGGAACATGTATGTGTTGATAAACAACTACAATGTATGAGTGGTCATTTAGAACTTATCACCAGGTAGGAGTGAAATTGACATTATGAGAACATCAGCATCAAAGTTTATTTACATGCTTTGTTGGGATATAGACTAATCCCTGTTCTAGGGATAAAAATAAGCATAAGTCCAAAATCTGCACCTACTTGGACCAATAGCACCAAGAAAACTGGTCTACAGATTAAACCATTCAACAGAATTTATAGCAATTAATTGTGAAATTTCATGTTTGTACCTACACTCACCCTTCATCCCATAGATAGATGCTTTAAAACTAAGCTTTTTTTCTACCTGCAGTGTTCTCATTAAGAACAGATTTTTGACCCAGTGATCTGTTTTTCTAGAAATTTGTTCCAAAGAGATACTTTAAAAAAGAAACCCACCAAAAAGTAGAAAAGTTCTTAGGTATATATTGTCTAATTTTACCAAAACAACTGGAAACAATCTAAGTTGTATCTCAAACAGGTAAATGTATCAGTTGTATCATATTAATTCAAAAATATTATTACAAATATAATAATTTTATCTATTTTAGAACTTATAAAATGTTGTATATTATTTTGTTCGAAGATTGCAGATACAAGAAAAATGTGTTTAAGACAGTCTTAGTAAAGTGGTAAATAAAAAGTATCTATGTGATATATGACTATAACAACAAAACTACATGTGGCTAAAGACTGGAACATACATGTATGTACATACACATATAAGAGTGTACGTATAGGGAAAAATATACATACTAGACACATGATGAGATGATTTATTAAAAAACATTAAAATTTTTAAATATAAATAGAAACTTGTCCCCATGATAAACTACTAACTTTCAAGCAGGATGCATGATGTGAATTTTCCATTGAGTAGATTAAACTGAAATTCAATATTGTCTTTTTTTCTTGATAGAAATAATGAATAATCCATAATCCACATTTTTAGCTGTTATATTTATATGAATGCATAAGTTACAAGTTTTCCGATCTTTTATCAACCTGGATGAAATTTAGTAAAAAGATATTATCACATTCTATAAAAATAAAATTTAAGTGTATTCCAACTTGATTCTGCTCTACAAATAACTAGAACTTTAACTATGTAAATTAAAGACTGCAAATAATGCAAACAGATACATTTGTTTAGCTGTATGCCGAATAGCTAGATTTTGTGATTTTCTTAAGACAGTTTATCTTTATTAGAGATTGTTGTTTTTAAAATATTCTTTGGCTTTATTTTTGAGCCTCAAGCTCAATAATTCTCGAAAAACACAGCGAATCCCTGATTTCACTTGTGTGGACCCTGTTTAATGCACTAATCTCACTCTTTTGAAATATGGCTTAGCTAATGACCTTTCTTCAAGACAGTACAATTTATTTCCTTTTGAAAAAGAAATCTATGGCCATGACTTAACTAATGAACAGTAAAATGCCCAACTTAGGTGGATTTGGTCTGGTCACTTTTTCAGTCTTTCATATGTTATTTCAATAAACTAACTCACTGGTATCAGGTGGATGAATTTTAGTCTTGAGTCCAAATATTCTCAAGACTCTTGTATTCAAGACTTCTGTTTCCAAGCAATATAAATAAATATATATGTGAATATTACAGTATAAATAGAGGAATCATATATGTATAGGTATATGCATATATATGATGTTTATTTTTGTAATCTCTAGTCCTCTGCTGACTGGCTCCTGATTCCGTCAGGAAGATACACAGACTACAACCCCAAGTGCAAGTAAGGTTCACAAAGCATCAGCAATGTAATCTCTGGGTGTGAGCCCTGCTCACTCCTCTGCAAATTTACGTTGCTATTACAGAGGAGGCCTCTCTAAAATATGTGCCGAAGCAACATAATTTCTTGGAAGACAATAGACCCACTTGGTCATATATTGCATATATACTGCTACTGTATCATTCCTCATTTGGACTGTGATTGTGTTTTTGTAAATGTATATCCTGCCATTTATAGTTGTGCTGTATCCATCCTCCCTATATTGGGATTTACATACACACACACATCCCCATCATTTTCCCTAGATTGCTTTTTTATTTCCTAAGAATCAGTGAAACTCAAACTGCCCTATTTTTTTCCTTCCACTACTGCAGTATCTATATTTTTGTTTATATGTACTCATGAATATGTTAATACAGACAGAGTAGTGGTGATAAGATTTCCAAAGACTGAAGTTTTTCTCCTGCAAATACCAGAAGCATGACAAAGTTAAGAAATATGTTTTCAAAATCAGTCTCATACTATGAACTCAAGTTACTGGGGTTTTTTCTTTCTTTTCTCTCTCTCTCTCTTTTCCTTCTTCCTTCTTTTCTTTTTTTCTTTCTTTTTTTCTTTCTTTCTTTCTTTCCTTCTTTCTTCCTCTCTCTCTCTCCTCTCTCTCAATCTCTCTCTCTTTCAACAAGTTCTCACTGTGTCATACAGAAGTGAAATCTGTAACTACCCAGCCCAGGCTTCTAGGGCTGCTGGAAGTCACTATTATGTCTTAGGCTATGCAAGTGGGTGAGAGTGTGGGAGAAGATGTGGTCGTGCGTTGGGGGATTTTGCAATTATACTACTGGGCTGTATTTTTACAAAGATCTCAGGTACATCCACTGATCCTGACTGTACATCTTAAAATAATTTTAAAAACCTGAAATTCCTTCTCCCATGTTCCCCTGTAAAGGTATAATATTCAGTTTTTTTTAAATAATACTTCTTCACACTCCTATATGGTTCTTTTTCTTAAAAAAAAAATTGACCGTATTTAGGAAAGAATTGAGTAAAACTATGGGAGTGGCTCTTCACATCGTAAGGTAGAAAAATGCATTAAGAGGTATATCTTTTGCACCTAGAAAAAAATATCGAAATCTTATTTAAAAATACAGAAAACTATATTCGCTCATAAAATGTTCAGTTTCATTGATTTTAACTCCCAATAACTCTTACCTTATGCCTTGACTTAAGGGTTTTCTGATGTTACGATGGTGCGAAGATCGGCACACATTCCAGAGAAAGCATTTGAAGTTTGGTCTTCTCCTGGGCTGGTGATGCACGGTGTGGTCTGCTCCGGGAAACTGGGCAGCAGGCTGTCCTAGCTGCAGTCAGCCATGTGCCCGCAGAGGTGGACAGCAGCGACGGCAGTAGTCCTCTGTCACTGAGCTATGAAGCCAGGTAGTTGCAATGTACTGAATAATTTTCAACTTACGTTATCTACAAATTGCGACAAGTTGATTAGCCCCAACCTGAGGCTGGGGGCATCTGTACTTCCTAAACAGTACCTGGTTAAAACACTTCACAGATGGCCTTGAAACATCCACATACGATGGTTAAAAACATAAAATCATGCCCGTGTCCCATTATTTTCAACTTTTGCTTAAATGACTTTCAGTGTTTCAACAATTTTTTTTTCTTCCTGACTGATAAATCTAGCCTGTGATGCTAGATGTAAAAAAAAAAAAAAAAAAAAAAGCCAAATTGAAGGGAGATGAGACCAGAAGGAAAAATATGTGCCAGGCAAATACTTACTTTTTTTCATTAGTTGGCAAAGTAGAATCAATTTATCCTGTCCATCCATGAACCCAGTTGTGCCCCAAGGGGAAAGATTTTGAGGACTCTAGAGTGTGTCGCATAAATCCTGCCACTAGAAGGTAGCAAGAACCCAACAGAAAACCAAAACCTCTTTGTTTCTGCTCTCAATGATGCCAGTGTGACCCAGCATTCTGCATTCTTTCTTCTTCATATTTTTGAGTTTCCACACAAGTTTCTTTTTAAATCATTTTGAAATCAGTATCTCAAAATCTAAGAGCAAACAATCAAAAGATTATGAAGCCAAGAAAGGGTATAGAAGCAATGTGTAATTGTTTTCTGCTGTGCTAATTACAAGTAGGCAGTTACTACCTGTAGAGTGTGAAAACAGAATACATCATGGGGAATGTGCTGAAATCGCTGTGTCTATTTTTATCACTTCCAAATTATGAAATAATTGAAAGCTTTGAAGATAGATGTTATTTGGTTGAAAGATTACTGGAATAGTTTCTACTTTTTAAAATTATCCCAACCATGATTGTTTTCTGATCCTTTATTCCAAAGCAAATGTATTTGGAATGGGAAAATAACCTTTTCACTTTGCCATATGCTATAAATATAGGTCACTATTGGCTTCATAATGTATTAAATTTTTATTCAAAAATGTTTATTTTTA
>PVJO010005691.1:0-95824 GCA_004026905.1 Hystrix cristata | reverse complement strand
CCCTTCCCCTGCAAAAAATCTTATGTTGTAATGTTAAGAAAATTTGCAAATGTGGTAAAAAATCTCAAATATGCCATATATATATATCTCCATATATATATACACCCATATGCTTAGTGAATGCATGAAATGGTATCAACATGTTTTCCATTCTATTTTATTATTTAATATCTTATTAATATGTTGATAAGCTATATTTCTAATGAATACATGTAGAGCAAATATCAGTGTAACCACAGTCAGATGTAGCACATCGGGACATCCAAAGACCAAAGACCTCCCATCTCCTGTCCCTTCCCCTCCTCCCACATAGTATGGATCGTAAATCTCTCTCTCTCTCTCTCTCACACACACACACACACACACACACACACACACACACACACCCTCAAGGTGAACATTATCCCGAGCATTGTGATCCTCCTTTTCTCTGTATCAACTTCAGCAACTATGAACGCTCCGTGTGTCACATTACCACCTGTCTGTGCCCCTGAACAAGGTCAATTACTTCAGCCCAGGCCTGGACTTCATGTTCACGGATTCCTACTCTTCTTGCTCTTCCTGAGCACAGAGTCTGTGGAACTTGCCCTCACTCTGTGTGTAGCTGGAGCTCCTTTGTCTCGTGGTCCTCACAGGAATGAACACAGTTCACTTACCCAGCCCACTATTTCTCTATTTTTTCACTGACTGAGTGATTGTACTGAGATTGAGCCCAGAGCCTTTTCACTGAGCTGCATCTCCACCTCTTTTTAAAAAAAATATTATTCTGAGACAGTGTCTCCCTAAGTCACTAAATTGCCCAGGCTGGGCTCAAACTTGTGATCCTCCTGCCTCAGCCTCCTGGAGTGCTGGGCTTACAGGTGTCCACGACACCCTGATTTTGTGTTCCTTTGTGAACCACGTCACCAGTCTATCTTGTCTCTAGCTTTTACTTAAATTCGGGAAGTGGAGGGCAGTCATATGAGACTGGGGATTAGAAAAGAGAGTCTGGGGTTTCTATTCCCTGGTTTCCTCTCGGTCTCCCCACAGTCTAGTGGCAGCTGCGTGCCCTTCTTCTCGGGCTCTGGACTTCTTCTTTCCTCCCCTTGCCTCCTCCGTCTCAAAAGTGAGAAGGTTTCCCACCGCGGGGCCCCAGTGTTGTGCCACCCTTGTGGCTCTTTATACTGCTGGCACCTTTACAGATCACCCTTCTGTTAACGCTCTGCACTGAAACCCCGAGAGCATGCAGCCCATTGCTTCCCTCCCGTCTGAGACATGCAATTCCACAGCTGTCTTCTTGCTGAGGCCACAGCGCACCCATCGCACCGTTGCCATCCCAGAGGGCACCCCACAGCCCTCAGCGGGCTCACTCGACTCTCCCACAGTCCTGACCCTCTTCGCCATTAACCTACTTGGTAGCGGTAGATTTTCCTGGTCTGGAATCCTACACGATGCCACCCTTTCTGCTGGCTGTGTTACCTAGCATAATTTGTTTCAGGGTCATACATTTGATACTATACCATGTATCATTATACTATTTTTTATTGCAAAAATATTCCTTGGTATAGAGACCTCACACCAGTTGATGAACATTTGGGTTGCTCCACGTTTTGGTTATTACTCAGTGCTGCTATCAATAACTATGTACACAGTTTTGTGTGAACCTACGTTTTCATTTTTCGTGAATGTTTTCTTATTGATTCACAGAAGCTCTTTACACACTCAGGTCACGAGTCCTTTGTCAGACACGTGTGGTGAGTATCTTCTCTGACTGATGTTTTTCTTTTTACCCTTTTTCTGTGGTCTTTTGATGAAGAGAAATTTCCAATTCTAAAGTGATTAAGCCTATCGATTTTTTCCTGTATTGTTAGTGCTTTTGGTGCCTAATTCAAGCACTCTTCCCTACTGAAGTTCATGAAAATACTCTGTATGTTTTCTGTAGGTTATATGCTTAGATTTGGATTTAGATCTTTATCTACCCAGATTTTTAATGACGATATTGGCCTGTGCCTAGTAGTAGTTCGTTCTAGATCATTCTCTCCCAGTGCCCAGATCCTGCAGACCTTCATCTGTCCCTCCAACTCTGCTTCTCACAGATGGCCCAGCTATTCCTCTAGCCCTCTCCCCACTCTCTCTCAGTGCTTCTGAGTCTTCCTGGGTACCTGGACAGGCACTACTGGTGGCCAAGCTTCCGAAGTCACACTGCCTAGGCCCAAATCTCAGTTCCATTATTTATTAGCTGGGTACTCTTGAAGAAGTTACTTCACCTCTCAATCTGTGATAGTATTTCCTAGGCTATAAAGTGACAATAATTTGGGAGTTAAACGAATCACTCACATACATGTCTTCGTAGCATTTGGCACATGGTAAATTCTTCGTAAATGTTAGCTCTAATATCCACTCAAAGCCATCACAGAGAGAGGAGACAAAGCTGAGGTGCTAGAAGAGAGGATGAGACAAGCCTCAGGGAGTCATAGAAATCACAGGGAGAGCTTTGCAAGTCCATGGGCTGGGCAGGATGAGGAAGGGGTGTGGATGGGATTCAAGCCTGGTGTCGTGGATTAAAGTAGAGAACCCATCTGAGTTCCTTAGGAAGAAAAGCCCAGGATGCACCTGGGCACCACCTCCCCTGGTTATTGGCTGCTAAGCAAGGAGCTGTGAACTCTGCTCCCCTCTTCCCTGCTGGGTTCTGTTTGGCAGTGCTCCTTACACAGAGGCCGTACGGGCAGCACTGGAGCCTGTGTTTGCTTTGGCTTGGTGTCTCGCCGCTTACTTCCTGTTAACATTCCTCCAGCTCTCACCCCAGAGTGTGGGTCTCGCTCCGCACCACCTGCTCCTTCTTTTCTGTGCCCGTAGCCTCAGTGCTCTGATTTCTCCATCAGTTGCTTGGCGCTTGATTAGGACTCAAATCTAGCTTCTGTTCAAATATTTTCCATCTGAACTTCTGGTTCAGCGCAGACAGCGTTTCACTGTGGTGGGCCTTGCTTGGAATTGAAGGGGCAGTCAGGGTTGGTACTGGAAAAATCAAGTTCATCTGTCTGGATGACGTTCAAGTGAGACCAAAAAAAGTCCTTCTCATGGGTTTCTGTCCACAAAGCAGCAGACCTGCTGTAGAGGCAACTATGGCCAAAGAGGCTGGTGCTGAAAAAGTCTAGGAGTAGCAGAGGTTTATGGCTGGCTATGGGCCTTTGGACTCTCTCGTGTTCACCCTTCGGGGTCTTCTAAACCCAAGCCCTCAGCCTGGTGAGAGTGCCAGACCAGGCCGCAGTCCCGGGACAGCTCCTGTACTTAACTACTGTGCCCCATGCATTGCGAGACATGCTCTGGCTGTTCACAAACAACTTGGGTATTGGATTAGTTAGGGTTCTCTAGGGAACAGAATCCATAGAAAATATGTGTGCAATTATGCAAGGGGATTTGCTAGGTGGGCTTACAGAATTAGAGGCAGAAGAGTTCACAGTGGCCATCTGTGTGCTGGAGAACTGAAGGATCCAGGAGCTGCTCAGTCCAGAAGGTGAGAGTGGCAGGACAGGAGGGATCGAGGATGTAGCACCAGTCCAAGGTCGGAGGCCTGGAAGTCCACTGAAGAGTCGCTGGTGGGCGTCTCCAGCACCGGCAGGCTGAAGAAACTGGAGACCAGGAGACTGATGTCCCAAGACAACAGGATGCACCAGCTCGAGAAGACTAGAGCTTTTCCAAACAGGAACATTTCCTTCTTCTTTCCCTTTTTATTCCATGCAGGCTACAAGCCTATTGGTTGGTGCTGCCTTACACCTGGGGCGGGTCTTCCCCCTCAGTTTGCTGGTCTCTGTGCCAATCGTCCAAAGATACAGCCAGAACTCTGCTTTCCTAATGTGCTAGGCATTCCTTAGTCCGGCTGACTGACATACATGGTTAACGGTCACGGGTGTTTGCCTTTTCCATTAAGGTCCAGATAAAGGCGTCACCTGGCCTTCCTCCACCTGGATTTCCTGTCCTCCCCAGGTCCAGAGGTTCCTCGGGGAAACCAGGACTTCTTCCCTTGACTTCACCTCAGATGGCCACCCCAGCCAAGAACACTCTTGCAAGATGGAGCAGGCCGTGGACAGCATGCTCGGGTTCTACCACGAATCAGCTCTGTGACTGTGAACAATTCCCTTGGCATCGTCCTGTGCTTTTCATTTATGAAATGAGGCTAATAATGCAAAGAGGTATGAAAATTCATAAAGATTGCCCACAGCTAATAAGATGGGCGGCTCCCTAGAAAACGCCCCAGCCATAGCGAGAGGAAATAGGGTTGGGGTTATGATTGGAAAGGAACTCAGAGCACTGTGTATAAATTTATACTCAGGAACTCAGAGCACTGTGTATAAATTTATACTCAGAGCACTGTGTATAAATAGCGAGACCTGACAATGAAGTGTCCCTGAGTTGAGGTGGCACAGAGAGAGGACAGCAGAGCACCTTCTGACAGCCACAGTGCTTTGGCCTTGTCCCCATGGCTGGATGGGCCTGTTTGGAAGGCCCGGATCCTGGAAGACGGAGGGCTGCCTCAAATGTGGGTCATCAGTCTCCTTGCGGGGGCCATATTTCCAGTGAGGATTTTGCTCCTCGGTAGAAGAAGTGAGGCGCCGTGTTCAATGGCTTCCAGCAAAGCCCCTCTGGACCCTCCTCTGGACTGCAGAACCTCTGCTGGGGGCTTGGAGAACTCCACGGACAAGGCGCAGGGGTCCAGGCATTCAGGGCTGCATTCTATAATCCAAGCCAGTGAATCAGCTGCATTTGTGAAGCGGTTAGCAGGCCACCTGGCGCATGTTAAGGGCCCCATAAAAGAGGCTCATTACTGTTAAGTACGCATGTCTTTGAGGCCAGAGGACAGAGCTGTGCTCCTTGGCAGCCAGAGCTTCCCAAGGGGTGGGCGGCACCTTAGGAACTGGGAAAAGAAGTGGAGTCATTTAGCAGCTGACACGTTCGAGTCACTCCAAGGAATCTCCCATCCCACACAGAAGTCTGACCCAATTTGTTGGGCTGTCCTCTGGGGATCCTCTGGTTCCAGCTGCAAATCCGAGGCAGGGGCAGCATGGGTGGAGGAGTGGTCAGGGCTCGCCCAGAGCTGGGAGCCTGCAGCCCTCAACCACCCCATCCCTGCCCAAGCTCCCCGGGACAGGAGCTGGGAGGAAGGGAGGAGAGGGTGTGGGCCTCTGTGAGGGAGGGCGCGCCCCCTTGGGGCGCACAGCAATCAGGTCCTGGGTCTTTGTGGGTGTTTATCATCCACAGTCCTGAGAAGAACAAGCCTGCAGGACAGAGCTTTGCAAACCAGGAACTTCTTTCCCAGTGTGAGCTTTCACTGCAGGACTTTTGGAACTTCGGAGCTCAGGGCCCTGCATCGTCTCTCTGGAAAGTGAATGGACATGAATCATTTAAACCAGGTTGGGATGGAGCTGCTGTACATTGTAAACATTGAGAATTTAGTCTTTCCAGGAACTGCCGTGTGTCCCCACAGAAACTAGAAGAACAGAGCACGACTTGGGCCAAGCCATTCCAGGGTGGGATTCTCATAGCATCCAGGAGCTGGGAGCATGAAAGGTGGCTGTGAGGGCGGGGAGCGGGGCAGAATGGCCCAGGGCATTCTGTGTCCTTACAGACACACCCACTGAGGCACAGCCCGGCCTACTCACCCTGCCACCCCCCACCTGGGGCAACCCCTACCTGGGGCAGCCCTCACCATAGATCTTGTAGCACTGGATTGCTGCCTTTTTTTTATGAAACAAAGTTCATGTACTTACGTAAAATTAGTGACTGTAGAATATGGCTCTGCCCTGGTGGCTGGAAAACATCGGAACATATAAAAATCAAAACCCCTTTCCTCTGTAAAAGGCCAGGTGAATGAGAGGAGGGGTTCAGGAGAGCAGCTTCTGAGGGTGCATAGGGGCTTCTGGCAGGGAGACCCCAAGGCTTGCAGGTGGAGTGACTAATGCGATGGCCTCACCCTTCACACCATTCTGTGTGTGCCCTTTTACTTTGAGTCTTTCAGGGGCTCCTCTGTCATCCCATCTCCTCGGTAGCCATATTTTAGGTAAAGGTGGAAAACTGGAAATCTGGAGAGAAGGGACTTTCCCTAGGCCACTGGACAGCAAGGTAAGGAAAGAACATCTTTGCCCTTGCATCTTTCCCTTCAACTCCCCAAACACCCCCTTGCTGGGACCTGCAGGATTGTGTTCTTCCAACAAATGACCGTAGTCTATGCCCCCTGCCCCATGACCACAACTTCACGACCCTGTGCCCTTTCCACACGGAGTCTGCCAGCTGGCCAAGCCCATTCTGTCCCTGCCCACTCCAGTACTCTCCCCCAAGCAGCCTTTGCCACGCCAGAGCCCAGTCTGGTGGCTGCATCCCAAAGAAGTGTCCACCAGGACCTCTCATGGAAAGGGTCCTTTACTGCCTCCAGAATATAACCACACAAAAAAGGGCAGGACCTCTTTCTTAGAAAACATACGTCACACGATTCAGGGAACTTAGAACTACTTTCGGGTTATGAAAACCCCAACAGTAGACAGAATGGAAATGGAAAACCTTGGATTCTCCATCTCCAGCACATTTCTGGAAAGGCCCTACCTGCCCACACAGCACTCGCAGTTCATCTTTCCTGAATGATCGACAAGCCTGGGTACTGCCAAACAGAATAGAGCATGTAAAGCAGTACATGGGATGGCAGAGGAGGCTTGCTCATGGAATGGCAGGCAGGAAGCAGAGAGATCAAGGGCGGAGGACAATAACACACCGTTCTAAGCCACACCCACAGTAAACCACTTCCTCCAACCAGGCTTCACCTCCC
Source organism: Hystrix cristata (assembly GCA_004026905.1). Classification (NCBI taxonomy): domain Eukaryota; kingdom Metazoa; phylum Chordata; class Mammalia; order Rodentia; family Hystricidae; genus Hystrix; species Hystrix cristata. Next base: position 89,031 of record PVJO010005691.1, on the reverse strand, counting down.
CAGTCACATTTAGCTCTGAACCCATCAGTGGACTAATTCACTGATAAGTATCACATCCCCGCGATCCAATCACCTCCCCAGAATCCCACCTATGAGAGCATGAGGCTTTGGGGGCACATCCAAATATAAACCATAACACTGACAATGTAAGGCAGAGGTTTATATTTATACTTCTGGGTAGGGTTGTTATTATATCCGGGGTGCCATCATCTCTCACTCTTCCTCTGATGATTTTGGCTACAGAGTTTCAAGATGGACCTGGATTCTTGAGTCACCACTTGCAGAAAAACCTCCCCAAACAGCCCATCCAACCCACGAGCACTTCAGGGGACTTAGGACAAGACATTAACTTTCATCAGGTTAAGTCACTGATAGTCCCTGACCAAAACAGATCAATGTAGGATGGAGTCCCATCTCTGCCACTTGCCAGCTGTGTGACATTAGGAAGACGATTCCCCTTTCTGGGTCTTGGAGTCTCCATCAATAGGAAGGGATAAAGAGAGCCCAGTGTTGCAGGATGGTTGTGGGTACTAAAAAGGATGTTTCTTTAGTGCTTGGGATGTTGTGTGTTAATTTTGCTTCTGGATTGTAGATTCCTTAAGGCAATGTGGTAGACTTTTTCTATTCACCATAAAGACCACCACAGTGTGAAACTCATAGAATGTCTCAGTAACTATCTGCTAAGAAGAAAAAAAAATCTTCTTTTAAAGCATAAGCAAAATAGACTTTGTGCAATCCCTTTATGACACCTCCATGTACCCAGGACTCACATCACCCCCGTATCACCCATCTCCCTTCATTCCCTGCTATCTTCTCCTACTGGTCTAGTCTTTCCTTCAGCTTCCCACTGACCTACTCTTCTTTTTGTATTGTCCATAAGTGAGTTTATTTTTTTATTAGTACATTTTTGCAGTACATCATATTTACATTCCTTGCATGGAGTTGGTATGTGTACATAACACGTCTCAATCCCTCTTTTGGTCCCCTTTCCCGCCCCTTCCTTCATCCCTTGATCCCCTTTCCATTTGAGAAACATCTCTTTCCTACTTCGAATGATCTGCGATGTTGAGCATTTCTGCATGTATTTATCTGACCCACCCTTCTAAAGGGCATTTTCGTGTATACTTGAGCTCACTATGTGAGTAAATGGGTGGATCTGTTTGGATAAAAGAGCTTTTGTGGTTTGTTACAAATGGAGCAGAGGCCAGACATGGAAGGGAGCGAGCGGATTACTGAGCTCTCTGGAAATGGATGGTGTGGAAGCCATGATGGAGATGACCTCATTTCATATTTTTTGTAAACGAGCTGTAGACATGAGCTGTGTGATGAAATCTCTGCACTGGATGATGTCGCCAAGCCCTCCTGCCCAGCATAAAGAATCAAGTTGATGAGGACCGACCATCTCATTGGATTGCTATGTTGAGACTTCAGGCATTGTGTCAACATGTTTTCAGAAAGAGCACACATGTTTAAAGAATAAGAACAATGAAAAGTGCTGGATTATTGGAGGTCATCTTAAGCCAGCAGAGTTTAGCAAATCTTAAAAAAAAAGACTCTGTCCTTCACTGTTGAAGAGGCATTTGCACTCTTTTCACTCTCCGCTTTGACCTGCTTTCTGCATGTTAATGTATTTCCTCATCTCTGCTACCTGAAGGAAACGAGCTCCGACGCGTATTCAGATGATGGTGGATAGACACATCCCCGACCAATCAGAATCAGAACGTTTTGTGTAGAGATCCATTCGAAAAATGTTTTTTAATGTATGGACTTCATTTTGAAAGGGCATATACACACAACACACATACACACAAGCACACACACCATCAGGGAACATCACAACTACAACTGGAGTAAAGCATTTAAAAAAATCATTTCTCTATATGGAAGGAGTTTCATTTAGAGGCAGCTAAAATTTCACAAACCGCATATACACATTTAGTATACATTCTGGACTCTCCTTGAAATTTTGGGCCTCTGGACAGATTTTGTGTGAATTGAGAACTCACACAAAATATATTTATTTTTTTCTTTCACAAAACATATGCATGATTTAATGACTCACAAGCTGGACATCCGGCAGCTACCACCTAAGTCAAAATACAGATCTTTGTCAGCACCCCTAGGAAATTCTGTCAGTGTGCTCTCAAATACTTCTCTTCTCCCAGAATTAACAACTTTCCCAGCTTTTATAGTTACAGTCACTCTTTTACAGTTTTATCACATACATGTGCCTTCCTCGGTGGGTGTTGTCATCTGGTTCTGCCCATTTTGTTAACACTGACACATGTTTCAATTCTTCTGTAACCCACAGGCTTCTCAGCTGTCCTGTGTTTTGCCTTACAGTTTATTTGCTCAGCGACCTGGGACTATTGACCTGTAGACTCCTCCCAAGTCCAGATGTGACAGACTGGCCTGGCCCAGTTCAGTGTGCACCCTGGCACTGATGATGTTGGGTGGAAACAGGCTGGGAGGTGGAGTCCAAATTCCAAATTGATCACAGGCCAGACACTCCAGGGACCATAGACAGAGCACCAGTGTGCCAGGGTGCCAGGACACAGGGTGTGGCCTGAACCTGCACAAGTTCAGGGGCAGGGCCTACAAGTGGGCACACTGGTCAGCAACACCACACCAACCTCACTCAGGAACCATGACATGCTGTTTTAAAACTCAGACTGCACCCTGCAAACCATAAGGCAGCTGCCTGATTTTGTACACTGAGGTTTGTGGGTGCAGTGTGGGCACTTAGCAGGTGTTAGGTCCACAGAATCTCAAGCACTAGCCACATGCTTCACAATCAGAACCTGAGGATTGACAAGCTCAGGCTAGTGTGTGTGCCGCCTGTGGGTCTGGAAGGGTTGCTCAAGGAGCTGAGACCGCAGGCCTAGCTGACAGGTGGCCGTCCCAGGCAGGCTTGGAATTTGGTGCCCTCCAACTGCAGAGTCATTACACATTCATTATTTTTCACTTATTTGCTGAGGACAGGAAGAGATTATAATAGATCTCTTTCTTCAAATTCACCAGAAGGAATTTATTACATGCAGGTAATATAACACACTTACTTGGGATGGCTTTTTATACCACATCTTTTTAGTCACCTGTAACAGAGCAGTGCTAATCTCTTTTATTCAAAATGTACTTTAAAATTCTCCCTTCTGACTCATTTTGGCAAGGATGTCCAACTTTTCTTTAGTTCTTGCTTTGTCTTTGTCTTTTGAGATTTTCTGAAAACTTCTAGGGAGGCTAACTTATTTATTTTTTTGATCTTTTTGAGACAAGGTGTCACTGTGTAGCCCAGGCTCAGACTCTCAGCAACCCTCCTCCCTCAGCCTCCCAAGGGCTGGGATTACAGGTGTGCGCCACCACACCCAGCTTGGGAGGCATATTTAAGGTTTAAATTTTAGGTGACAGAATGTACTGCCTGTACCCAGCTGAAATTCCAGCATTTCAAGATTAGGTCCTGAAAGCCGGGATGCAGCTTGGCACGCTGACTGGGATCTCACCCATTTCCCAGCATGGAATTTGCGCACTCTTAGCAGACACTGATGGCTTCTCAGAAAGGAGGTTTCTTTTCACTCCAGAGAACCATCTGCTTCCAAGGAACTAATTATATTTTCCAGTTTTGTGATGAGTGATCTGAGGAACTTGGGTTAACTGGACCCAAGTTGGGATTTAAATATTTTTAGGTTTCCTCCACATTTTGCTGTGAACTCCCTAGTGATGTTGCACCCTGAGATGGAAGAACTCAGCGTGGAGGCCAAGACCCCAGGCTGGGGCCACAGAGGGGCTATGGCCGGTGAGTGAAACGCGGCACATGGAGATCAGCATGTCAGTCTTCCGTGACAGGGCTGGCCTTGTCCAGAGTAGAACTGCTGGGGACACCAGAGAAGAGCTCACCACCTAGACACAACTACACAGACCTCTGACCTCTTTCAGTCCGCGTCTGGTAGGGGTGATGGGACGTGTGATTAGCATCAGGATGTTTTCAAATGTCTCCATTTCCAGAAGAAAGCAGCTTAATCATTCAGGTCTGACTGAATTCTCCCCAAGGGAGTATTTTATGGTGAAAAGGAAACAGACCTCTTCTAATGTTTGCAATTCCTACCACAGCTGCAAAAATCACATCAGGTGGGACATGGAGGTTGGGCTGAGACTGCTTCCTGGAGAGGTACCTTCCTGCTAAAGGACCTGGACTCGGTGATGCTTAGTGTGGAAGCCACATTCTGGGTTCCAGAACTACTTAGAAGACTCGGTGCCTCTGGCTCCTCAGGAACCAGCCCCGAGGGGCTGAGGGGTAAGGATGGATTCATATATGAGACACTAACAGTCACAGAGATAAAAAATAACAGTGAATAGCAAACAGCAGGCTAAGCCAGCTGCAGATCACAGCCACTTACCTGCTAGGACTTAGCTCAAGTGAAAAAGGTGCACCCGCGCTGCTCCACACTCCTCCATCTGTAGAGTCAGCATTCAAGGGTGGCTCGCAGATGCAAAACAGCCTGCATCCTAAAGAGAGGTTATGACATTGTTTACCGGAAAGACTCGGATTCACTGGCAGTTCCTTGAATTTTGTGACATTGATATGGCCAGGTCCTGCCAAACTGATGTCAGATGTACAAGCCCTTTGTGTTTACACAAACATTTGTAAGAATGTCAGAACCTTTCACTGCGACCCAGGCCTGTCAATTAGTCCAGTCATGGCTACACACGGGAATGTGCAGAACCACATTCACAGCCTTACTACTTTTCTCTCAGCCTAGAAAGTTGGGATAATACTGACAATCATTTCGTAACTCATACATATTGGCTTTGAAAACAAACTCATATTGGGTTTGAACAAAGTCTAACAAAGTAAATTGGTTTGCTGCCCTCCTCCAAATGATATCTAAAATCGGCAAATATTTAATGACTAATCTAGCAGTAACTATCTTCCAGCATTGAAGACAATGTCCTTAAGCCACTGAATAATTTCATTTCTAATATATCTCTAAAATCTCCAGTGACAACCAGAATAAAGTACATGCTAAGACACAGCTGGCTGTGGTCGTAAAACGCCCACCGGGTCACAGGGATATAATTTTTAAATATACTGATATGGTATCGATCTAATCGTCCTTTATTTTGGCTCATCTAATTTACAAACATGATTTCTGAAGTTGAACAGTATTTGTAATGGCAACGTCCAAAGCAATTTTGGCCGAGTAAAGCACTATCTGTTGAACAAAAATGCAGTTGTTTGTGCAAGTTTAAACATTTCACAAGGCCGGCTGAGTTCATTTCAGCCCTACTTACAAAATAATCCCACTGGCAAACGAGACGGGCTGAGGGTAGAGACAAGGTATTTTCAAGCTGCTGAGAGACTTAAAAAAACCCAACTCTAGGGGCTGGGGATTTAGCTCAGTGGTTAGAGCGCCTGCCTTGCAAGCACAGGGCCCCAAGTTCCAGCCCCAGCACCAAAAAACGAAACAAAACAAAACAAAACCAAATAAAAAAAACCTCCAACTCTGACTATTTAAAGTCAAATGGGAAGGTCACAGACAATGGAAGGGTCCAGGCTGAAATCTCAAGATCAGAAAGGGTTTTGACAGGAGAAGGATCTGCTGTGGACCAATGAGGAAAATGTTGTATTACAGCCTGAAACATGGAAAATATGCTGTTCAAGATTGTTGGCTCTGGAATAAATAAAATCCAGACCGCGACTATTAAAAATATCAAAGTGATCCACTGTGTGCCAACTCCATTTTCTTCTGTTGTTTGTCATAAAAAAAAATCCATTATTGAACACAATACAGTTCTGGTTAAATTATCAAAGACATTTTCCATGTGAAAACTGTAGTTTACCATATGCTATGTATTCTTCTTTAACAATTTTAATACACTTCTATCACAGAACCACGGGAGAAGTGAAAAGGAAATTCTGAGTCATATTTTAACCTCCTACTTAAGATACAAATCCCTTCCATTTTAGTCATCCGGCTCGTCTCTGCTGAGCACTTATTGCGAGCAAGATTTTTTGGATGGTGAAATAAGAGATACACATAAATAAATCAATCAGTCTTCAAGACGTCTTCAAGATGGCGGAAGAAAGTATCTTTGTCCAGGTTGTTGTTAAGACTAGAGGCTTTTGGTGAGCGAAACTGGGGAGAAACTGGCCCTCTCAGTGGGGAGCTCTGTAACTAAGGAAGAGTGTGTTAAACCGAGGCTCCATTTGCATTCGCCAGGCCCCATTTGCGTTCTGGAACAGTACAGAACATGCCCATTCTGCTGTCTTCAACCGAGCTCTCTCTTGGAAGAGTTCCAGAAGACGCTCCCGTACAGTCCATCTCACTCTTCAAGCAACACTCTGGATCCACCTTTCATGCTTCCACTAACACAAAACGCTTTGCTGCCCTCGGGGATTTAAAAATAATCTCGTATTAAAGGAATGAGTTTAATGGTCAAATATTCAATATTGTGCTTAAAATAAAACAGCATTTTCAAAGTAGAACACTTAGAAATCAAGAGTTATAACATTCATTTGGCCTCAGTTTGACACTGTCGAGGCTAACGTTGACCGACAACAGATGTTTAGGGGAAAGGCGGAACATCTCTGGCTCGCCAACACTGTGTATTTGGGAGAAGGGGCACAAATTTTTGATAATGAAATTCAAGTGCTCCGAGACGATGGGTGAATTAGGATTAAACTAGATCAGGCTTCAGAAATGATACCACACTGTGAATTTCATACTGGTAAGTCAGGTTAGCAAGACCACCATGTTGCTCTCTCTAATTCCTAAAACAAGGGACTGATTCCAGTGTGTTGTATTTTCTTCTGATGGTTACACGATTGCATCCTTAAAAGCCACAATAACAGACCTGGATCATTTCAATCATGGAGACTTTCGCTCCGGAAAGGCCCCTCCAACCCCAGATCCGTGCAAGAACATAAAGTCAAGGGGCAAACTAAAAAAAAGGAAGAGATTGTTTTATTGTGACATTTACGACATGGACCCCTTGTTGACAAGAATGACCGAGAGTGACTCTGGCATATTGCACAGGCTGTGATGAAGGATGCAACGGAAATCCTCTGGCTTCGGAAGCTGTTTCTTGGTCCGCCCCGACCCCAACGCACACACGGGCCAGTCACAGAAATCCCATTACCACTTGGTGTAGACAGCTAACAAGTCTTTGGTCTTAATAAGCACCATACAAACCCTCACATTAAGGGCATTATTATTCTAGTTTATAAATGTTTCAATGATAAAAAATAGCACGATTACAGTATACACACACTTAATTTACATGTAATGTATTATACTCATAACTGAGATAAGCTACTGAACTAACTTTGGTTGATTGAAATGAATGAAGTATTTGAACTGAGTACTTGTAATTTGGTTTCTAAGTTGTGTAAATAATACAGTGCATTTTATAAATCTAGTTTGGAAATTGACTAGCACCAAATAGATATTATAAATGGCCAACCTAGTACTTGTATTTGGAGAAGCAAAGTTTCAAAATTAAAAAAAAACAAAACATAGAATAGTCCTTCCAATGAAAGCACATTCCCGTACGTGTGCGGGCAGGAGCGTGCCTCGGGCACGATGGCCAACCCCAGTGCATGGACACATCCCAGCCTTCAAGAACCAACCCAGGTGACCTGGTAGCCTCGCCACACACATGAGAAGCCTGAGAAAGTGGTGGTCTGAACTAGGGTAACCGCCTGTACCTTGCTTTTGTAAGACAAGAATAGTGCTTATTTATACAAATTTACTTGGTGAAAGATTGTACCTATGATATGAAGATTCTGATTGGGGGAAAATATAATTCTACCTATCTATAATTGTTTTTCTTTGAATTATTTGGTCTCTGAATGGTGAATTAATGAAGCAGGATCTGAATTTTCATCTTCAGATTATCACCCAGTTCACCACTGAGGTAGTCTTTGTCATAGTTGTCTTCTAGCTGGTTGAGTTCTTTCTTTCTATAAAGTGGAGTACTACTGATTTGTAAAGAATAGGTTCCAGCCACAGGCTTCTTCTTTGTGAAGTGGAGGTAGCTGACCCCTTCCTTTTTGTTGATTTTAAAGAAGCCATCTTCGTTTCCAGATTCAATCAAGTATCTGTTGTGATTCGTCAGCGTCGTCAGGGCAGGGAGGAGTTCTAGGATTCGGACCTTGTTACTGATGTGGGAAATATTGAAAGCAAAGGTGGCCGTCTTCTCTGCGTCCCAACTTGCCAGACTCACATTGGCTTCTGCCTCAGACCGATCCTGGAGAGACACAGGACAACGTGTTAAATGCAATCCATGCGCCACTCAGCCCTCCTATTCAAGGAAAAGTGATTCAAAGCGCACTCATACAGCTCTCTGCCCGCGTTGTATAGGCTGTGTTGAAAATGCACATTCAGAGAGCACTTTGTGCAAACCGCAAGCATGTTTAAATTGGCATACGTGTGTAACATTAAAAAATATTAAACCGATGTCAGGAAGGAAGCCAGGGTGAAATCACTTGTCTCTGGCAGTCTCGTCATGTAGCAGGTCTCAGAGTGTGGTTCCCGAGCTGAGACCCTGAGCCTTGCCTGGCATTCCCTGGACGTGCAGATCCTCAGCCCCACCCCGGCCTGCTGGGTCTCCTGCAGGTCTCCCGCAACCCACTTTCCCATGCCCTCTAGGTGATTCAGATGCACGCTTAAGTTCAAGAACTGCTGTTCTAACAGATTATTTTCTTTCCGAAGGTTTATCTCATTTCCCAAGGCACAGCAGGTGGGTTGCAGCTCAGATACTGAGAACTGGTCTGTTTGAATTTTGTTCACCGACACAAAATCATCCCCTCCCAGGACACACCTATGAGCTACTTCCTGACTGTGATGATCTGCTAAGAGTCAATGCTTTTCACCTGGCTTCTTGCTCGCCTCTCGGGGCCCACATGTGCTGGATTCTCCAGGCCTGGAGCCAGAGGTCTGGGTGAATATCTGTGCGCTTCCGAGCTCACTGAGAGGCTGTGGCAGCCGCAGGCAGAGAAAACTGGGCTGCTTCAGCCCCATGTTGATTTTGTCTACAGTTCAAGTTCCCTCGCACTCCACATGGTTCTTTTCAGGAGAAGAGCTGCTAGCTTTCAGAACCTGGCGTCCCCGCGGAGGGAGCACTATGTCACCTGGCTATTCTGCCCACTTCCTGTCCTGGATCTCAGACCCCATCCTTTCAGCAGACTCTGGGTGGGTGCTGGACTTTCTTTTTGGCGAGACGGAGGAAATGAGCAAGCATGTGAAAACCTTCGAGTGGCCACTCCCTAAACGCAGCCAGAAACTCCAGGAAGCCCGGAGGCCTCTTGTAAAAAGCAGCCCAGCCTGGACCATCCCACTCGCTCAAGGGACGTCTGGGCTTTCTCCCTGGGGAGATGTTTCACGCTCTGGGAGCCTCCTTGGGGAAACCACAAGCATCTTGGAGGCTTTCCACCATCAGAGACAGCGGGACAGACCAGACCTACCTCGACTTCAGAGGCCTCGGTTTCATTGGTGCTTCTCCGTTTCCTACCCCGCTTAGGATAGCCGTTGATCTTGCACTCGTAGCAAGCTTCTGGGGACAGGGAGTTGTCATCCATTTCACCGCTGACCGGCGGTTCCGAGCCCGCACGGCCCATGCCCATCCCGGAAACACAGTGCCTGTTGGTGGTGGTGGGGTTTCCATCAGAGCCAGGAGGCAGGGAAGTGGTTTGGGGGAATCCTGGACCATCCCACTCGCCCTGGACTGTTTGGGATCTCCTGGTTCTAAGAGCCACACCGAGGTCCTCTGCATTCTGCCTCTCATTCCCAGTGCCCAGTTTAGTCATTTCTTTCCACTCTCTCTCGCTCCGAAGACCCTGTTTTATGTACTTCATTTCCCAAACCTACCAGGGCTGACACCTGGCAGCACGCATGCTGGGGAAGGAACACAGAGCAGAAACCAAAGGAGAGCCAGGGCCGAGCGGACACGGCAGATTAGATTTTTTTTAGGTGTGACAAAATCTCCTCCTGGCTGCCCCTCCAGGCCACAGCGAGGACTGGACAAGTGGGCCATATGGGGCACCTTTCCTGGCCACCATATTTGTTCTTCATTCTTGACTTTAACCTCTAACACTGCCTCCACCACCCCGCTGGCCCTGCGGGCTCAAGAAGGTGGCTCCAAGTACAGGGTGTCCTTCCTCAGCCTGCTTTGCTGCTCATTCACCATTCACTTCGTTGTCTCCTTCCATTCCCACCCCTGCCCTGCTTTACTGGGCTTCTAGCAATCACTTCTATTCTTTGACTTTTCATCTTTGCTGATGCTACTGCAGAGAGGAAGAAAGATCTAGGTGATAAGTGGGGGCTGATCTGGTAATAAACTGAAGATGTACCATACACACATACACACACACACACAATGCACATGTTGATATATAAAGTGCCTCTGTCACAGCGTGCCCAACTGTGGAAAGTTGTTTCGAGTCATTTGAAACCACCAGGGCCATTGGCTTTGGCTCATGTAAAGCCGGATAAACAAACCCGGGCCCCAGAGAGATGTAGATCAGCTGTTTTCCTTTGCTTTTCAGTCCTCAAAGCCAAGTTATGGAGCGAGGTTTGCGTGTTTCTCAGTACCTTGTTTTGTTAGTCATTTACTACTGCAAAGGCCCCTTGGGTATTTATCAGGTTCCTTTTCCAAATGTGTGGAAACGTTTGGAAGGCCCTAAAAATCTTTATCTTGAAGTCCTCTCTAGTGATTCGAAGAGAGGCCATGACTGTCACAAATGGGTAGACTTCTCCTGGGGCACGCTGTCTACCATGTACTATTTATCTGTTTTCTGTAATAGTTAACCTACTCTTCGTAATGTTTCCTGTATGCTCTTAGGATTGAAAAGACAAGTGCGATCAGAGGTCCCTACTATTTCCCCCGATCCTGCTGGAGTCCAGCATGTTACCTTTCCACTTTGTCTTGCAACATGAAATGCACACAAGCAATAAAACTGATAAGATAATAAATGTTCATCCTGTGTGTGTGTTATACCCACAGGATTAAATTACACAGAGGCAAACCCCAAACCCACAGGCTCTGGTTCCTTTCTCAGAACTTCTTTCCAGTATTTTCATACCCCAGGAGCACCACTTTTAAAAATGTGACTACAAAATCCCGCTGGCCAAAAGCCAATTTGGAGTGTCACCATTTTTGCTGGGAAACACAGTTCTGGCACTAAACTATGAAGAATGAGTTGGCTGAGAACCAGACACAAACATCTGGGAACTGGTTTCCTATTCTGTGCTGGTATTCTGTGTGCGTCCCATGAAACATTCTTCACCTTCAAGTTGACACAGACCCCAAATAAATCACTTGATGCTTATGGGTCAAGGAGGGTTCACGCTCACCCTTGTCCTATCCGGAAGTAGCCAGGGGGACAGGCACACAGGTAGCCGCCCTCGGTGTTGGAGCAGCCGTAGCTGCAGGGGGCCTGTGAAGAGCCACACTCGTTGATGTCCTGGCACCCGCCACTGAACTGCTCGTACTGGAAGCCGGCAGGACACATGCACTTGTAGCTCCCCAGGGTGTTGTGACAGGAGGCGCCTCCGCAGATGTGGGCGCTGAGACATTCATTCTCATCTGCAAGGAGACAGGAAGACACGGCTCTGTGACACGGACCGGAGACCTCTAATGAGAAGTCTTCTAATCAGGCCGCCTGCGGTTGGCAGTTTGGCCCACAGCCAGCCGCCCGGGAAGGGAAGACAGGCAGAGGTGGTCAGGGCAGAGAGGCAGATGCAGAAACAGATGTGACCTCTGGGCATGCTGTGACTAAGCAAGGTCAAGGATGAGGTCAAGGGCACTGGTAGAAAGCACTGAGGGTGGCGATCTGGGACCGGCAGACGCCAGTTTCATGAGGAAGTCATCCCTAGTATGTTCTGTCCTACACCATAAAGAACACGGGCGGTTCGTGGCTGAGACTCGGGATCCAGGGCAGGACGGAAGGAATCACACAGCTCTCCGCACCTTCGCTTCCCCACGCCCAGCCACACAAATCTCAGGGGCAGAGAGCGACCATTTTCCTGAGCTGCTTTCTCTCTCTGCCCTCCTCCCCCTGCAGGATGTGCAGGTCTGCAGGAAGTGTCCACCCCATTTGGACTTCCTGTTCAAAAACCTGCAAAAGCCCCCAGGTGCTCATTCGTGGGATGAACAGTGCCTTCTGGTATGTCCGCTCCCACTCTGCGCTCCTCCTGCCCCTTATCCAAACCAGCCTCCTGCCCAGAGTGTCAGGGCCGCGGCTGGCTGCTGTTCAGCGTGGCCAGAAGACGCTGGGCGCAGACCCACAAGACAGTCAGAGGCTGTGGGCCTGGCTGCCCACGGGACCTGCCCAGTCTGGTGGGAAGTAGGAAGAAGAAGTCTAACTAAAAGAAAAACTAACTCGAAGGAAAAAAACTGAGTGTCTTATTATTTCCAGTTTGTGAAATCTCCAATATATTTTTGCAGGCCTGTCTCGTGGGGCAGGTTGGAAACTTGCTGGTGAGATGCTTCTTTGTGGCTCTGGATCATTTTCAGGCATATGCTTGAATGCACTGCACTAAATGAATACCTACTTCCGGTGGACACAAGGAAGGGGAACTTACTAGCTCAGCACTCTGCACAGGCAGGATGCTAGGTGTGTCACATTCATCTGTGCTGCCCTCCACAGCCCTGAGAGGCAGCATCAGAGTCCTTGCCTACAAGGACAAAAGTGAGACTCGGGATGAGACTCCAGGACCTCACAGCCAGGGTGCTACCTCCACACCCATGCTTCCCTTCTTTCCTTCCTTCCCGCCTTCCTTCCTGCTACAGGTATAGGAACTGCAGTGTGCCTGTTGCAGATCCTCTACATCCGAGCACTCCAATCCCCACCCGTGATTGCTTGGGCTAAAGGGCTCCTAAAGTAGAAGTACTGAAATATGCCTCCATCTGGGCTCCTTTCCCCTTCTTTTGAATTAGGGAGGAGGCGTGTGATGGAGAGCAATGGAGACCACAGGCATCAACCCCTAAGGCAAACAGAGAAGGGACAGTGACCGTGTTTCCTCGGCTTGGGTGAGGCACCTGGGCTGATGTCTTCTTGCCCCTCTGCATCCCATCTGCCCTCCACACCTGCTCTTGGGCCCTGGAAGCAGCCTCAGAAGTTCTGCCTGCCCCCTCTTTGGCTTGGGCTCAGCTGTCTCTTCCCTTCCCGACACAGCCCATAGGCTTGGGTGGGTGAGGGGAGACCCTCACCCTTGTGCTCTGCCTTGTGCCTTTCAAAAGGCAGAAGCAGGACCGGTGGTTGGAGGGTAGAGGGAGGGAAAATTCATTCATCACTAGAAAGACATTTTCTTAGCACCCAGTGGACTGTACCCAGACTGGGCTCTCGGGAGAAGATGAGTAAGTACTTCTCAAAGTGGAAATCAAGCCAAACTTACAGTATCAGGGTGACAGGAGGGGATTTACAGGTCAGGAGAGAGGTCGGACTAGATTGTTTCTAAGGTTCTTCTTGGAGGGGTGGTGCTGGGGCTCGGACTCAGGGCCTTGTGCTTGCTAGGCAAGCGCTCTGCCACTAAGCCAAATCCCCAGCCCTCTAAGGTTCTTTTTAACTCTGAGTCTCCAATTGTATTCCTACGAATACCCATCCTGGCCAGGAACTCTTCTCCGCCCCTTACGTAGTCTTTTCTATTTTACTTTACTTTGTTCTCTCCTGAGGATTTAGCAAAGTTTAAATTAAACTTGCTTATCCAGGATGGAGTGGAGTACAACATTTACAGTGTGAATGCAGTATGTTTGTGCGCTCAACCTTTTTATGGTTCTGCAAACATCACAGTGTGTTTTGTGCTCTGCTTGACCTTTCCATCCTGTGTAGCCTGGAGCAAGTAGCTCCACAAGACACTTTTCTACACTCTAAAACATTTATTTTTTTCATTTGGTATTTATATTGCTGAGAGGCTTGCTCTTTGCATACAAGAGACAATTCTAATTTTCTTGAAAAAGACTCGAAAACCACTTCTTAAAGTAGATGGGAACCTTAACACTTTGCCTTCTGAAATCCACGACGCTAGCCTTGCCGTCCCAGAGTGTGAGTTAGTTGCGGTCTCAAAGGGGTCCCCACCGGAAAACCCCCAGATGAACGACAGACAGGCTTTTACTAATGTTCTGTAGGACAAAATGCTTTACCTCCAACTGCGCGCAGAAATTGCTATCCGCATGGTGGTGCCTACCCAAGCCCAGTCTCAGAAAAACCGATCTTCCAGCTAGCAAGGAGCCCCAAACCAGGGAGGACCGATCCAAGGGATCTGTGCTGACCCCCAGAGCCTGAGGCAATACTCCTTCTGGGTTGCTCTAGTTCTTGAGCTTTACAAAGCCAGTTTGGTACTTGGGGGCACGAATCTCTTCCAACTGCTTAATAAACTTATTCTTGCAGAGCATCCAGCCAGGGGACACTTTTCTAGGGACCAAGGTAGACTCTTTGGACAACTAGGGCCTGGCTGGCATCTGTGATATCCCTGGGGTGGAGGCAGAGGGCAGGAGGAGGCTCAGGACCAATGTTCTCCTTTCTTCCTTCATATTTTCCCCCGTAACTCCAATGTCACTATGGGGACCTAGACGGGAACACACAGGCCCACCTACTGGGTATTCAAAATCAAAGTTCACTCCGGAAGAAACTGGTACTAAAATCTAAGACCTCCCTGAGCTGAAAATGAATAAAGATGTTTTCATTAAGCCAGGTAGCACAGAGAGTCATGCAATATAAACTCTTCTAACTCTTGGTTCCCCCGGCCAACCCTACATACCTCTGCAAAACGAAGTCTCACAAAATCAAACTAGATGAGAAAGAAATTTTTTTTGCACTACTGGGAATTTTACCCAGGGTCCTTCACACTGAGCTACATCCCCATCAATTTAAAAAAAAATTTTTTTTAAATTTTGAGACAGGTCCTTATTAAGTCACTAAGTTGCACAGAGTGGGCTTGAACTTGCAACTCACTCACCTCAACCTCCCAGAGTACTAGGTTTACAGGTGTGTGCCACAATGCCTGGCTGCTAGACAACATTAATGATAAACGAAAACACACCAAATGTGTCTTCCTTGAAAGTAAAGCAGACCCCTACAATGAGGAGTATCTACCAGGAAGCAGTGATTCTTTGAGTTTCTGCTAAGGAGAGCTCAGTCTCAACAAACACGATGCTAGAACAGGTCACCCAAACACCAAGCTGGCGGCCACGCTCCCTGGATTCTGGCTGAACAGAGAGACAGTGAAAGCAGCGCTGGAAAGGCAGTCTTCAGTAGGAAGTGAAAGGCCTTGTGTTCTACCCCCACGCATGTCACAAGAAAACCAAAGACACTGCCGTCCCTGCCTGGGACCCTGGGTCCTCATTAGGGAAACAAAGGGTCCGGTCTCTTATGTCCGTCCACATCCCCAATGTTTTGATTCTCTAATGTGTGTTAAGAGTTATTTTCCCATGACATTGTGGAATCAAAGATGGTATCATTTCAATGTAATGAGAGTGCTGATTTCCCTTAATTATCAAAAGAGTTTAACAATCCTGAAAACATCTGCTGTCTCTGCTGACTCTCTCTGCCTCAAAGATGCACAGAGCCAAACAGAACCACTTCTGTGTCTTCAGGCCAAAGTCGTTCAAAACAGCCTCTGGCTGGCTGATATTTTTCAGTGAGAAGTAGGATTTTATTGGTCCTGGATGTGAAGGGAACTCAAGTGTTAGCCAATGACCAGCAACCAAGCCGAAGGGCAGAGGCAAGGAACTGTACGGGTATTTCACTCCAGATGCTCTCAAAGCATTTTTTATTCTAACTTTTTTCTTAGTTCATTATTTTGCAAAGATTCTGACTTCCCTTTGGTTTCAATCAAGTCAGGGCAATGCTATGATTTAGATCTAAAATGCCCATCAAAAGTCTCATGTGTGTGAACGGTGATTGGATCATGGGGCGCCATACTCGTCAGGGGACTCATCCATGGATGAGTTCACGGCTGAATGTGCAGTTAGGATGTAGGGCCTGGGTGGAGGTGGGTCCCTGGAAGCATGACACACAAGAGCATATTCCTGTCCCGGGCTCCTCCCTTATCTCTTTCTCCTTCCTGTCCACCATGATGTGAGCAGCTTTCCTCCACCAGGCCCTTCCACCATGCTGTTTTTACCTTGGAGCCAGCCTAACATGGACTAAACCCACTGAAACCATGAGCAAAACCAAACCTCTCCTCCTTTAAATTGCAAGTATCAAGTACCCGGGGATGGGAAGGTAACTGAGACAAGCAACACTAAAGTATCTGCTGCTTCAATAACTAATTAAAATTTTCAGGAGAAAAGCAGTGTTTGATTCACAGGAGATGAGCTCCGCCCTTGCCTGCACAAAGGAGGGAACACACTTACCAACACACTGGTTCCACTGGTAGTGCTGCAGGTAGCCCTGTGGGCAGCTGCACCTGTAGCCCCCGATGATGTTCTGGCAGCCGTGCTGGCAGCGGTGGTTGCCTTCGCACTCATCCACATCTACAAAAGAAGCAGTCACCTGTGAGCCCTGTCAGCACTGGTCCCTGAGGCGCCCTCTACGGTCCCATCCATCTGCACATGAAGGTGAACAGCAATTCTAGTGAGAAATCTGACACCTAAGAAATCATTCCACCACCTCGTACTTCAAGAGCATCTACTCTGGAGCTTCTCCTAAGTCCAAGGAGGGGAAAAAAAGCTCAGAGATGATGGGGAAATTCTACTGGTAAAAATGATACAGAAATTAGGGCAAAGCACACAGCACTCTGTAAGACAGTGCTGTCCGTTATTCGTGTTTGCTTATTCACACCAGAATTGGAAGCTAGGAGATGTCAGTGCAAAGATGAAATCTTAAAGATATCATTTAAGCGTCTAATTATACATTAGTAGAGGAGTTAGTCTCAGATTAGTCCACATTGGGGAAATCCTTTTATGGCCTAGACCCAATGACCAAGAATCTAACTACTTCTCATGACTGAGCTAGTCCCTAGTAGATTAATAACAGCAGAAAAGTCTGGATAAACCAAGCAAGGCACAGGGAACAGACACATCACGCATGAGACCAAGGTGGAGCTCCAGGATAGGGGACCCTTGAAAAGCAGGTGAGGTCCATCCTCAGCTGGTCATCCCCAGCTCAGCCCTGACGTCCCCTAGAAGACGCTGAAGGTATAGTCAGCGCCGCGACCCCCCAGGAGGAGGCCCCCCCTGGGCACAGCCCGAGGCCTCACCCACCTTCGCAGCTGGCCCCACTCTGGTCCAGGGAGAATCCCCGCTGGCATTCGCAGGTGAAGCTCCCGGGCGTGTTCTGGCAGATGCCCTTGGAGCCGCACAGGTTGATGTCTGAGGTGCACTCGTTGTTGTCTGCAAGAGGCAGAGGAGAGAGGAGGGGACCCCGGGTCCCCAGGGCTCTCTTTGTACCATTTGAAAGAAAGGGGGAAGGATGACTTGGACAAGGCCACAAAGCCTATAAGGTTCCAGGTACACATCTGCACACATACCACACACATATATGCACACACATTTTTCTGAACGTCTCTGTTTTCTTATCCCAAGAGCAGAAGGAGTAGGAAAGAATCCCCTGCCAGAATCCCATCCGTCCACTCACCGATGCAGGCCGTGTGGTGCTGGGTGAACCCGGGGGGACATTTGCACGTGAAGCCGCCGATGGTGTTCACGCACAGGAACTGGCAGTTGTGTTGCTTGGTGGCGCACTCATCCAGATCTGCAGGAAGAGGCAATGGCACAGCTGAGAACACGGGACACAGTTCCAATGTCCTTTTCTTTCTTTTTTATTTTTTTCTTTTTGGCTGTGTTAGGGATTGAATCCAGGGTCTCGTGCAGGTTAAATTTTAGTTTTGATTTCTAATCTGAGATGACACTGGCCGGAACAAAGCCACAGCAGATGGCTAGAAAGAGCCCTGGGGGTAAGACTGACCGATAGGAGGGGAGTCGATTCAGGCAAAAAAAAAGGAAAGAAAAGAAAAAGAAGAGAAGGGAAGGGAAGGGAAGGAAGAGGAAGAGAGAGGAGAGAAGGGGAGGGAAGGAAAATGATAGAAGGAAAGAAAGAAGGAAGAAAGAAAGGAAAGAAGGAAGGAAAGAAAGAAGCTCTTTGTAGGATTCAAGGACAATCCAAATTCCTTTAATTAGAGAAATGTAGGAATTTCTCAGTAAATTCAATTAAATTCAAATTTCAAGTAAATTCTAAAATTTTTAAAATACTATAAAAAGAAACAAAAACTGATTCCAGAGGACTGAAAAGATCTGTTTAGGTGAAATATGAAAAGAAATGTTGAGCCTGGAGATTAATTTGTTTGCTTGGTTCTTTTCTATTTGCTGTTTTTAATCTGCTCAAAGGAAGTCGTCAAAAAGAAATCTGACTTCTTTGGTTAGGGATTCTCCTTTGGATAAAACCCAATTGACCAATCAGGAAGGAAACAAAGGAAAGAAAAACCTCATTCTGGTAAGAGTTTTGAAAAACAATGGCCACAGGATTTACCCAGCATTACTTCTCCTGCCAATAAAATCCTCCACCCTACCCAGGCCTCTCCTCGGAGCCCCATTTCCGGTCCTCCAAGGTGTGTAGAAAGACCTGGAGCAGAGAGAGTGTTCTGACTTTCGGGTGAATTTTAACGATACCTTCACAGCGGCTCTGTATTCAGAGATTCTTATCTCACAGCCAGCCACCGTGCACACACTACAGAGAGAACCAAGCGAGCTGGAATCAGCGTTAGACTTGCTAGTGACCTGCTGGTGACGGCAGCGCTCCACAGGGCCACCTCTGGCTCTCCTGCCACCTGCAGGGGGCCACACCTGGGAGAGCCTCCCTGGGTCGTCCCAGCTGACTTCTCTTAAAAGGGGGTCCATCCCGTGCTCTTCAGCTGCCAAGAGGCCAACTGACGTCCCCTGGCCAGCTTCCCCCCAAGGACACTTGCCAGGCCATTGTCACACCTTTGGTGAAACTCACCTACAAAAGGGGAGCCCACAGAGGGACTTCCAAACAGCATTCATGAAGCACAGCAGCACGGGCCTCTTTTCTCCCCTCCGTCCCCTTTCCTGGATCCCACCCTCCCCCCACTGGGCAGGTGCTAGCCCCTCGTCCTTCCAGGTTCCTCATCCTGCCCCTTTCTTCCCACTGTCAGTGGCACACGTATCTGCACCACTCGCTTTGATGTTCAGTCCTATGTGCCACGTGTGTGGAAGAAGGAGAAAAAGAGGAGAAAGGGACTTGGGCGGTGCATGGGCATGTAGACATCATACCATTTCTTTCTGCATTCCTAAAACCACGGGGAGAACATTCCTGATGCTTCTAACACACAGTGCAAGAATGTAATGACAACTGATCACTTACTCTCTCCATTCCTGAAACTCTTCCAATCTGTTTCCTCATCTACATGAATAAACGCCTGGCTGCCCAGCACGTACTGTGCTCGAAGATAGTTCTATGTTTGAGAGGAACAAAGCTATGAGCAGCCCTTCATTAAGACGATTAGGAGTTTTGATTAGGTCGCGCAACTTCCTCCCACAAGACGTACAGGATTAATAGGGCTTATTAGGAAAGCCAAGGGCAGTTTCCTGTTCTGTCACCTTGTTACACACTGCTTAATACTGCCTTCCAGCACATGCTGGAAGACCCCGTCCTCTCCTTCCCCTTATTTTTGCACTTTCTTCTTTGAAGTTTCACAGCAAGGCACAGAAGCTCTATTCAGCCATCTGGTCTACCTTTCTTTCTCCAAACCCCTCATTTCCCAAATTATTCTTTATGTATGACTCATTCATGCAACTCCTTCAACATGAAGTTCTTACTGCAGAGAAAGATGTTTACAGGAATAAATTTACACCAAAAGAATTTTGCCAAAGGTAACTTCTGGTTGAGGGGAGACTTCTGCCCAAGTTGTGCTGTTTCTTCGCTCTGTGCGATGTTAATATCTCAGGGTAGCTCCTAGAAGGCAGGAATGGCCTTATCCTGCTGACCGACACTCTGGACCTAGTGTTGAATTAATTTGCCACCGTGCCCTCCAGGACCAGCACACTGATTATCCTGAGGCTGGACTTGGCTGGAGACTTGGACTACACAGTGGTTGTGCAGATGACACAGAGCAGAGAGGAGTAACCAATTAAGGACCAGCCTCACCAGAGCCTTGGAGAGCTGGTCCTCCATCTTGGAGACCCTCTGGACGGCCTTGTGGACGCCCATGGGACCTGCAGCAAGGATGCTGGTTGCCGCTGGTCCTCTGCAGCCTCGCTGGCCTCAGTGGCCCCCCAGGACCTGCTTCCCTCAGAGGCACTAACTCCCAGAAGCACCTTTTGCTCACACAGCAGGGCTTCCTGCTGGCTTCCGTTTCCTCACAGGCACATGGAACGCACGAGTGTGGCAGCTGGCAAGCAAGTGCGCAAAGGTAACTTCCACCATACCTTTGCAGCTCCTCCCATCCTCTTGCAGAATGTAGCCTTTCGGGCAGGAACACTGGTAGCTCCCCTCTATGTTTTTGCAGATGAAATTGCAGGGTTTGGGAGCCTGGTCGCACTCATTGAGGTCTAGGATCAAAGAGACAGAGTGTGACTGCACACGTGCATCTAAAAAGATGTCTAAGTGCTCAATAGCCGGGGGCCTAGCGAAGAATTTTAGTTTGGGGGGGGGAAATAAACTGAGTGTAGTCTTTGATCACTGTTTTATGTTTTCCTATGAAATTATATAGGCTTTCTAGATTTTGGGCTTGGAGTTTTGCTTTTTCTTTTTTTTTTTTTTTTTGCCATAAAATAAAATGTCCACTCAGGGACAGAGCACGCTTACCCACACAGGCGGTCCCAGCTATATCTGGAGTGTAGCCAGTTTTACAAATGCAATGATAGGAGCCTCTGTCGTTGACACATTCCCCATTGCGGCAAACATCATGAATAACCTTGCATTCGTCGATATCTACGATTTAATACACATGACTTGAAATAATAAACATAACTCTAAAGCGGACATGAGAATGTAGGGTCACTTTAGCGTAATTCCTAATGGATTGAAACTAAAGGGACGACAACATACATTTCACAGGCCGTGGAGATTACATGAAAGGCAAAGGAAGAACGTTACGAGGTGACCAGGACACACTAATTAGGCTGGAGGAAGACTGCAGAAACAGCTGGCCTCCTCGGTTCCTGTTGTTTTTCTCCTCTGGGTCCACAGAGCCCCCAGTTAGACACGGTTGGCCTTTTGTTCCATGTCCTGGCTGCCATTAAGCTGCCTCCTGACGCCAGCTCATCACCATCTGAGGTTGATCAAATGACAACTTTGGGGAAATGGGATTGGCTTCCTTTTCTTGGCGAAGAGGGAAATGACCCGGAGCTCTGGGGTGTGTGGTGGGGCTGGCATTTTGCAGGCTGCTAAGGCAGAGACTCGTTCACGGCCCCACACAGAAGAAGGCTTGGCCAGCGTGCTCTGCTGGGCACCGAAGCCACCGTACTCTGCCGCCTTGCTGCTCGGGAGAGAGCCAAGACAAGCACTCGCACATGAGTTATCAGCACTCGATGCCAAAGAACAATTTTACATCCACGGCTAGGTGTGCCCGACCTTTCCATATTTGCTCGGAAGTGCAATTTAGCTCACTCTCGTGGTCTTAGGAAATGAGTCTTTTCCACCTTCTCACTTTCACATCCTCCAAAAAAGCATAAATTACTTTTGGCCACTCCACCTTTTTTCTGTTGTTTTTCAGACAGGGTCTCACTATAGCTCAGGCTGGCCTCAGACTCATGGCACATCCCGTCTTAGCCTCCCGAGTGCTGGGATTACAGATGTGTGCCACCATGCCTGGCTTCGGCCACTCCACCTTATCCATCCACTTCCACCCTTCACCATACCCCGCACCACTCTTCTACCTGTGCCCACATCTTTCTAACACGATGACAAATCTTTTTTAACCTCCTGTCTTGCTTCTGATTCCTAATTTAAAAAAACCCACAAACCAACTCTCTCCTTTTCTCAGTCCTTTTATAAAGTAAAACTCAGTTGTGATCGCCATTGGCAAACGTGGAAATCATGCTGGTGACGGGCCCCCGGATGGTCTCACCTTTCTAGTTAGACCAACCAGTGTCTTTCCAAGTGCAGCTGTGTCTGGTGGCCAGGACATCACCATGATTTATACTTCTTGGACATAAAAGGTTTAAAGCCAATTTCAAGAGTTAAAATATATATTTGTGGACCAGCATTTAATAATTACTTATCTCCCAACTTATCTACAAGAATAATCTAAGTCATTACAGCTGACTTGCGGCAAACTTCCCTTCACAAAGTTGAGGGCCCGTGTGAGGTGAAGGCAGGGACCCAGGCGCACACAACTTGCTCAAGTGGACCAAGGACACTTTGGCAGATGGCCTTGAATGGCTAAAACAGTAAAGTGAAGGACTTGGGTCTCCATCTAGGTCCCTGCGGTAGCTTCCATATTCTCTTCTGTTTCCCGGAAAGACAGGCCTGTTCCCCTAAGAGCGATTTTGGATAATCAGTGAGGAACCTGCTCTGCTGGCCACAGGTCAGAACCAGGTGAGGTACCTGCTCCATTGGTCATGAAGCCACGGCCGTGGGGGCAGAGCTTTCTGAAGGCCACGGTGCCCTGGAAAGGGCAGATCTCACAGTGTGGGCCCCAGCCCCGGCCTCCGTCACAGCAGCACTCGGACTTGGTGACAGGGTTCCGGTTGCTGGAGCCGATCTGACACATATTCTGCAGCACCTCCGTGAAGCAGTAGCCTTCCCGATTGTCTGCAAGGGGCGTCACGGCAAAGAGCGTTTCAGAGCACTGCGTGAGCGCAACAGGGTATAATTTGGTCATCTATAAAAACTGAAAAAGATGCGACACTTTACCCCAGGCCAGAAGGAGCGAGAAGGAAAGCTGGAACAACAGGGAGAGAGAGAGGATGACATCTCAGAAAAACCAGAGAGACGCTCAGTAAGGAAAGCATCGGCCGGGACAAGCCAAGAGCTGTGTTTCCCCAGGACACGGGGGAAGCGTCACACCAGGCGCCCCTGGAGAGAGGGACAGAGATGCACAGAGACAATCCTGATCTCCCAGGGCTCCAAAAGGCAGCCAAGAAAGAAATTCCAAGCAAGTGATGCAGGGATACAATCAGCAAAGGAAGAATTTAGCTGCAGGGTGGCGCTAAGCCCAGTGGACGGCCACTAAGTCATCCCCCAATAGGAACACTTCCCACGCTCCCTCAAACGCCCGCCTTTTCCCTGGTTCCGCAGGGGAGGTCTGCGTTCCGGGTATTCCCGGGGTGGAGGGGCCAGGAAGGGACCGGTCCAGCCGCACTCACCGAGACACTCATCCTGGTTAGGGCTGGCCGTGAAACCGTCGTTACACTCGCACGTGTAGCTTCCGCGAGTGTTGAGGCAGCGGCCATTCTCGCAGATCCCCGGCCGGGTCTGACACTCGTTCTCGTCTGTGTGGTGTCACGCAAGGGCCCAAAGGGAAGGCGTCAGTGTGTTACAGGAAGCAGATGCCTCTTCTTTCTCTCCCCCTCTCAGTCCACTTTCTTTTCTTTTCTTTAGTACACGCTTGCAGTACACAATAATTGCATTCATTGTGGGGAGTTGGTGTGTGAACATAGTATGTTCAACTCACTTTGCAAATAGCGAATCTGTTCACAGGGCTCAAATTCAAAAGGGTGCCCAGCCAAAGGCCCCTTGCCCAGTTCCTCGGCCACCAAATGCCCTCCTGGGAGGCAAAGGATGCTTCAGCCAAACTCTACTGCATCCTTCCAGGGGCAGCTTGTACACACAAGAGCAAACACGTACATACGGATACGTGTCCAGCAATGCAGCTGATAGCATTTCGATAACCTTACACAAAGATGGTAGCGCCTTTATGTACGCTTACATTTTTCACTTCATAAAATTAAAATCTTTCCATGTCAGGACACGCAAGAGGACTTGCAAAGGATTATTCCGAGAGAAGAGGAATAAGGTTAGAGACGTGTCAAAGAAATATTGCACTACTTCGTCAGAATGTCTGTAATGGGCTGTGTCGATCTGGGGCATCTGTCCAGAACAACCTTCAGCATCGGGAGAAATTATCCAATGCATATCATTAATTCCCATATAGTATTTTCTTTGCTTTTTTTTTTTTCCGGCACTGGGGATTAAACCTAGGGCTTTGCACTGAGCTACATCCCCAGTCTGTTTTTCAACTTTTGATGTCGAGTTGCTAAGTCACACTAAGTTGCTGAGTTGCCCAAGTTAGGCTCAAACTTCGATCCTCCTGCCTCAGCCTCCCGGCACTGGGATTACAGGTGTGCACCGTCCTGCGCATCTGTGCATTTAAAGCCTGGTCTGTAATTACCATCTAATTCTGTATTTCACAGAGTAAGGGGCCAATAGGAACCTTAATCTTCTTGACTGACAATAGAAAATATACCTTTCTGGTGTCACGTGGGCACTAACCAGCCTTTTTCTCCTGTATTTATTGTCTAAAGCAAAAGTTAAGATACTCTTCCCATAAGGTCAAACAGTAAACACTTCAGGTTTCAAGGCCTGTCTGGTCTCTGTTGTGACAATTTGACTCTGCCCCTGTGGCATGAGAGCAGCCAATGAAATGTTCTACCTGCGTCCTAACACCAAAGCAAAGCCGGCCCCAGACACAGGGAAGCTGTGACCAAGAGGCGGGGCCCCCGTGGGAAGCTGGGATGCGAGGGCAGATGGAGCACAGAGCACCAGGACCCAGCGCGCAGTGGCCTCTGCCCACTGTCACCTCCGGGCCACCGCGAGCTCCTGGTGCGCAGGGCCTCTTACCCATGCAGCCTTCCCCATCGGGCCTCCGCTGGTACCCGGGGCCACAGATGCACATGAAGGTGCCGATGAGGTTCTTGCACTCCATCTGCTTCTCCGCACAGTCGTGCTTGCCCTCTTCACACTCGTCCTCATCTGTAAAGAATGCAGAGTCACACAGCCACCGCAGAAGCTGCCCTTCAGACAGGACCAGCTGCCAAGCGACTGACGCCCGTCTAGGTAATTTCAGTCTCGATTCATCTCATTCTGTTGCTGCTGAGTGCTGACCTCTTTGGACAGGGGAAGGCATCCTCTAAGCACCTCTACACTCGAGGAAGAAACGGCCCCAACCCATCCGTCATGGCCTCCGACCCAAGCTCTCCACCCCCCGCCTCGGTCCCCTTCCTTTACCTTGCATGAGCCTTTCCTAAAGCTTTCTGAATCTTTCTGATAGTACTAACAAAACCTCATATTATGATATATTTCATAACATAACAGCATTATAATCACAATATATAGTACATATATTGCAAGGATGATGGGTTACAGTATAATAAACCCATTACACAGTGTTCATAAGAATATATTGCAATATGATCTTATTTTGGTATGAAAGTAGCAATTGGCATGATTAACAGCAATCGTGATGTAACAGGAGTTTTGGATTTTACACTTTGACAGGAAGACAAGTGTCCTCAAGTATTTCCTCCTGCACTCCTGCTACTGTTTTCTCAGTTGGTTGGGTCTTCCTCCCTCCTAGCTTCCTTCCTGTTGCGTCTCCTCTTTCTTTATTTTTCTGGAGTTGAGAAGTCCAGGCTTTTTCCTGGGTGTGGTCGGAGGACCCACTTAGGAAACTCCCTCCCCACAAGCAAAACTACTTACAGACCATGAGGAGCAGGTGGCATTTGGGAGCCCTTAATTAGTATGGGATCAGTCGGCTCCTGCTTGGATGCTATGGGTGCTAAGTAAGCATCTTTAATGGAAATAGTTAACTGAAGTAGATGCCACGAGTGACCCCATCTTGAAATACAAGATCCTTCTGTAATGGGGACACCCTCTCCCTGTGTTCTCGTTTCCCCTGCTCTGCATCCATACACAGGAGCCCCATAGTGTTTACCACACTGTATTATGATTATTTCTATCTCTGTCCTTCATCTCAACCTCTCCACCTTGAGCTTGTAGGTGAAGGAAGCCTCTTTTTTCTTGTATCTTCGCATCTTGTAGTGTGACTGGTGCCCAGTAGACATCCAATGCACAGTGAATTAATGAAGGGTGAGCAGTGCAGCCTTCGACTTGGCCCGATGCTACTTCAAGTTACAGTTGAAGGGGAAGGCGGTGGGCACAACCCGGAGATGGCCGCAGGACTGTGCTCCCCAGTCCCAGCCCTCCTCTGCTAAGGGAAACGTGGGAGGGCATCTGCCGTGCTCTCTACGAAGAGATCTCACCTTTGCACATCCTTCTGTCTTCTCTCAGGACGTACCCGGCGGGACATCTGCATTCATACGACCCGTAAGTGTTCACACACCGGAAGGCACACAGCAGAGGGTTCTGGGCACACTCGTTGATATCTGCGGCAAGCAAGCAAACAATGAAGCATAGATATCAACAATAAAAACAAAGGGGCAGGAGGAAGAAGGGAGGGAGGGAGAGCGAGAGAGACAGAGAGACAGAGAGAGGCCAGGTATGGTGTGCACATGTGTAATCCCAGCACTCTGGGAGCTGAGGCAGGAGGACTCGGCAACACAGCAACTCAGTGACACACAGTTTCTCAAAGCTCATTCCTATCAAAACTTGCCTCACTGTCATAAGCATGGATGGACCCAGCAGGCTGACTTCCAGGGAATTACAGAACAGTTGGTTGTCTTATTTTTGGTGTAACCAGGATGACCATACATCCTGGTTCTCCCAGCACAGTCCCGTTTATGTCTGCTGTCTTATTATAATAATTAATTGTTACTTTGGTGGATGGGAAACTGCGGGTCACCCTACATGTAGGGGACATTTCTGAAATCCTGGCTTGGAAGACTCACATCAGAATAGAAGCTGACCCCCCAAGTATTGTGAGCCTCCTTCCTCTTCCCTGGACACAAGGGTTCCTGTGAGTTAACCATGACTTTTCTCCCCAGAAACAGTGTTCTGAATATTTTTCTACTCACTGAGAGAACTAGCTCACCTAGGTGCCCAAATTCTAGCCTTAAACACACGGACATTTTTGTGGATTTCATGGTTTGGAGCCATCAGAATGTGTTGTAGAAAAGCAGGGCCAAAGAGAGCACAATTATGGTGCTCCACAGACTAGTGATGCGGACAGAGAGCCTGCGGCAGGGCCGAGGTCATGACTCGGCCACAACCTTTAGGGGCACAGCAACAACTCGAAGTGGGTGCTGTGGGCTGTATCTCTGACGAAGAGCTCCCTCTAATGCCAACCTTGCCCTCCGCCACGCCCGCCTCCCACTCCATTCTCAGGCAGTGAATCTCAACTCTAGAGTGGATATACCTGCTGCCTGCAGGCCCTGTGCCTCCCCCACCCCTTAGAGTTTCTGACTTGATAGCTCTGCCACAGGGCCAGGAAACCTGCGTCTCGGTCAAGCCCCCAGTGACGCTGAGTGGAGAACCCCAGACCACCCTTGAGAACCACTCTTCTAGATGTCCCTACCTTGCCTTGCTTTCCATACCTCCTACCAGACAGAGTGATAGATCATTTTCAGATGCTACAAGGTTGGGGCAACCCCGTGTGCTATGATCACCTCCAGATAGCTACGGGATGTTGGTCATTATCCCAGTGTGAAAATGTTTCTACAAATAGAAAAGGAGAGGAGAAAAAGAAAGAGCTCAGGGGAGATAAAGGAAAAAAAAAAAAAGAAAGAAAAACGAGATCATAGGAGACAATGAAAAAGAAGAGGAAGTAGAAAATAAGACAGAAGGTAGTAGAGGAGAAAGAAGTTGCATCCAAATGTAAGTAGCGGGGACCCCCCCAGTAGGTACTGTGCTTTATACCCAGCGTGACTTACGCCCTGAGGCACCTGTTTTCCTCAGATATTCTCTGCAGCGGGCGCCACACAGAGAACACATGATGGAGCAGCCCAGAGGGCTCAGATGGTCTTTATTCTAACCACCTGAGTAGTATTCAGTATTAGGCAATCGGTACAGCTAACCAACACTTGTGGGTTCCAGGGGCTTTTACCTTCACACGTCATCATTGGACCAGGCTCAAATCCCTCCTCACAGGTACATTCGAAACCTCCAATCACATTCTTGCAGGTCCCATTGCCGCAAGGATTGCCCACGGAGCACTCATCAGTGTCTGCCAGCGACCAAGAGGAAAACCAGAATGAGACAGAGATACAACCGGACTCAGATAATCCCTTTCAGCCTATCAGCGTGCTCTGACTGCAAAGTCTTGTCTACTGAGCAATCTGCTCTTGAAGAAAGGAACATGCGTGTCCTGTCTTCAAGGCTGAGAACTACATCTGCCGGCTCTGTGGCCGTGGCCGGGATAGCGCCCAAACTCCCACTTACACTGCCCTGCTGCGTGTTTGCCTCTCGCTACCCACATTGTGAGGAGGCTGCCTTCTACTAGGGGTAGATGCTCTAGTGGTTAAACGAGCGCCTCCAAGCAGTCCAAGGTTTCTGCTTGTTTAAAGACAGACATGTGTCTCCGGTTTGGCCCTACATGACATCACTCTATGAGAAGCATCGGCCACGATGGAACCTCGCCAGATAGAGAACAGAAGACTAAACTGACGTAAAATAAGAGACCAGAGGTTAAGGAGAATTAATATGCTGGATAAAATCAAGATACGAGTTGATTTTGTTGATTTTGTTGAAACCAGATGGTTTCCATTAGGCTGAAGAAAGGCTAGAAAAAATAACTCTAGGGCACGACATCTCCAAACAGCTCTGAAGAGAGAACATGTCTCACTAAGGAGACCTAAGAAAATATATCTACGCTCTTACCCCGTCCACCTGGACACTCGCTGCTCTTAACTCTGATCTCTCTTTGGGAATGGGAATGTTCTTAGAAATAACAGCGTAATTTTAGCCATCTAAAGCCTGGAAGAGTAGTGGACTGTTGTCAAGGGTTATGCCTTATGTTCGGGCCCTCAAGTCAGAAAATAAAGGCCAGAGAACAGGGGAGGGGAGGCCCTAAGCCAGCAGGCACCTTTTGCACATACACACTAGCACTAGCTGAAGAGTCCAAAGAGAAAACATCAACAAATGTGCTTTTGTGCCACTATGAAATTGCATTTCACAGTCAGGAATATTAGTTCTCAAAAATAAAAAAAGAATACAATTTCTCCTTCCTTTTAATAGAAGGCACAATGATATCATTGCATTTTAGAACTGGAAGGCTGGTGAGGAATAAACTACTTCATGTGCATAGTATAACATCCCAAGGCATAGCGGGGGCTGAAACCCTGGAGCCCCAACTCCTTGTACAAGAAGAACACTTTTTAATACACACAGACAGACCTGCAGTATTTATGCCACTTTCAACTCAGATGATACCAAATTGGTTAGGAATTCTTAGATAAATAAACATCATACTTGGGTCAAAGTTGGAATTAGTGCAGATTAAGGGTCAAAGGCTCACCACGGGAGCCATTTTTGGAAATTTTAATAGGAGGGATAGAACAAAAGGAATTCACGCTGGGTGTATGGCTTTTCCTATTATGAAAGGTACAAAATCCAGATAAATTTTGTAGTCTATACGCCAACGGAATTGGAGGAGGACCATTAACAAGTTTTTCAATTTCACCTCCTTTCCAGTATCTCTTAGGATGTGTCCAGTGTCTGTCTTGCCCATTAGACCGTAGGGTCCCTGCAGAGAAGGACCATTGCTTGGTGCCCTGCAGTGGCCCTGGAGTCTAGTGCTGGGCCCGGCGCATGTGGCAACTCAGCTAGGATTCCGCACAAGGGAGGTGCGAACAGATGGGCAAAATGTAAAGTCCGTCTTGGTAGTTTCAGCTCTAAGTGTGAACGCTGTCTCATTTACTTCCTAGTCTGAAGGATCCCAAAGGAAGCCACCAGCTTGTACTCACCCACACACTCGTTCCCTTCTAGGATATAACCGAAGGGACACTCGCAGCGGTAGGAGCCGTCCGTGTTGATGCACTGCCCGTGTTTGCAGACGTCAGGCTCCTTGCACTCATCCATGTCTTAAGCAAAGAAGGAAAAGACAATGAATGTCAAGGTATTTTTCTTAACACAAGGACAAATTAGTCCTTTAGCGTCTGATCAGCAACTGTGAGATGTCACAATAGGACTGGTATCCAGGCAAAATAAAACAGTAAAGCTTGATTTTCTTTTTCAAGATGGCTGTGGAGAAATCAAGAGAAAGAGCAAAGAGGCTGGCAGGAAAGGACGAGGCTGAGACTCGAGCCGGGCTACTCACCGACCGCAGAATCGTCAGGCCCCACGATGATGCCGCTCCCGTAGGGACAGATCTGGCGGAAAGCCTCTGCAGATGACACAGGCACACGGTAAGAGACAGGCCTCTCCCCAGCATGTCGTGGCAGCCAGATGGCCACACGCTGTGGGCGCTGAGAACTGGGCGGGGCAGGACTGCCCAAGGTGTGCACTTAGTCCCAGGCATCTCGCGTCCTAGTGTCATTAATCAGCAACCACCCATCTGAAGTGAAGTTGTCTCTTACAGGACATTCTCATTAGACTTGCAATGAAATGAAACTGCCCGATTCAGCTTACAGCCTGCGCTCTCAGTCTGCACGTGAGGTGGTGCAGTGAGAAACCCCGCCGCGGCACGTACCGTCGGGCTCTGTGGGGCACAGCTCACAGGGGTCACCCCAACCTTCGCCCTTCAGGGCGCAGCAGCATTCCTGCTTCGAGTGGTTTCTGGATTTGGGTGAGGAACACTTCCCTCCTTCGAACTTCGCGTAGCAGTAGCTCATTCTCAAATCTGCAGTGTGAATTCATGATGCCAATCAGTGATCTCCCACTGATAACTGCCTAACAGCGAATCACAAACAACCCACGACATCAAGTCCTCGCTTGGACAAAGCAAGTTTCCCTCAGTGACTCAGTCGCTGGGCTCACGGCCAAAGTCATTGGTTACTTGTAGTAGAATCTGATGAACAGATCTAGGTGGCTCCCTAATTCTACAATTTCTCATTTTAGCCAATATTTCAAAATAACCTGGTGTCATAATGAAATCTGACACTGATATCCAGTGGTGATTTCGGGACTGAACATGACGGGTGGACTCATTCACAAGATCCCGTCACTGATTGCCCTGCTTGCGTGGGTTTTGTACAAGATGCAGCAAGCACAGCAGGGTTGGTTCAAATATTTACTGGGATATCACACTCTGTTGTGGACTCTGTGCCCTCTAAGACCTGGAATCAAAATAAAAACTCAGGTCATCGGCATAGAGCAAATAAAGTAGCGGTCGCTTTATGGACTGGCAAAATCACAACAGGCAGCGACGGAGGCAGCTCCTCACAGAGCTGTTGCGGATCAAATGGGAGGGGGCTTTCTGTGTATTCACACGCACGCACACGTAGCCACACCAGCGTTCAATCTTCAACATAACTTGGCTTAGCTCAACACAGAGAGGGAAGGAAATAGAGTTCTGGGCTGGGGGTTGGTAGGACAATCTTTCTTTTAAAGAATGTATGTATTTCTTTGATACTGATTATTGTTTGGTGACTCCAAGGGAGATGGATCTCTTTCCTCTAAAATTCTACAGCTTGCTTGACATAATTCTGGAAACCAAATTTTTCCAAAATTGACTTTTCCATTTCGGATATCACAAGTGGGGACTTTTAAGAAGTGAGCTCATCCAGGGGTCTGGAATGTGTTTCCTTGAAACTAAACTTCCAAGATCTTGCACTGCTTCTCTCTGACTGCACAGCAACTAAAATCTGGAGGTTTCAAAGAAACGCTTTCAAATCTATCCTGTCCAATTCCTTTTCCTTTAGTTCTGACCACCTCTGCCTTCTTCCTTCTCTCCCAGTACTGTCTCACAATCCCAGGACACAAGCTGTCACAGTCACCTGCGCATTTTGATTAAGGCAATTTCGCCAGCTTTAATTTCATGGCAAAGGAAACAAGGTAAAAAGTAAGAAAGCTGGCAAAGATCACAGGAGTCTTCATGAATTAAAGTTAAAAATACCTATCATCTACCTACCTTTCCACCTATCATTATCTATCTATCCATCTGTCCATCCATCATCTCTCCACCTATCACCTGTCATCTATCTACCCGTCCCTCTATCCATCCATCATCTCTCCATCGATCACCTGTCATCTATCTACCTGTCCCTCTATCCATCCATCATCTCTCCATCTATCACCTGTCATCTATCTACCTGTCCCTCTCTCTCCCTCCCTCTCTCTCTCTCTCTCTCCCCGGGTTCTTGGCCACACACAATGCCTTGTATTCATCAGTATTGTTTTTATTGCTCAGGCTTACAACTGTTAAGATATCATCTAAGGGCTGCTCACAAAAATGTTTCAACAAATATACTGAAACACAACCCTCTCCTTTGTCTCTAGTGTTTCTTTTAAATGTAGACCTAAGGTCTGCTCCCACGCCCCCGCACAGCCGGACTCAAATGCACGAAGTTTCCAGTCTCGGTGACAAGTTCCCTTCCTTTACTTGTCCACCTGATGGCATTTGCTGCTTTAAAACATAATCCACAGTTCTGGGAAATTTTCCCACTTCATGGGCGACAGAATTCTGACTCCCTGTTTTATCACTGTACAAGAAAAATGCAGGTTTTCATTTCCGGGCCAGAGCAGCATCTGCGCCCCGTGGGAGGTTGCTTCTCTTGCCTGTGCGACCGTCTAGATTGCTTCACCATCACAGGCGCTACTCTAGTGGGGCTCGCAGCGGTGCCCGCTTACTGGCCCTCTGAACTCTGTGAAAGCAACTTCCCCCGCCACATTCCTCTCCTCCGGCTCTGCCTCCCGGGCCGCGCATGTGGCAGGGCCGCTCGCAGCTGGGCTGGTTCTCCCTGCACCGTCGGCTCGCGCTGGGACAGGCCAGCACACACTCAATTAATAGCCTCTGGCCTGCCACATGGGCAGATTCACACCTGGTTTCTCGCTGCTTTCTTTCCAAGCTGAGGCTGAGCCAACGGCCCACACAAACAAGGCAGCGGGGTCAGATGTGTCTGGAAAATCTGTTTGAATTGAGCTCCATCCCACTCACCACCCCGAAATCCAAGAGCTCCCCGCAAGACCAAAACAGGCAGCAAATTCTCAGTTCTCTCCTCACACGTCTAAGCTGAGAAGGAGAAAGCCAATGAGACTGAGTAATGAGAGTCTTCAGAGGACTGACGGAGCTGTACAGGTTCAGCCAGACTGGCCGAGCAGGTGTTGCTGTTGTGCGAGGTGAAGAAAATGAGCTTCCAAAACATTCAGTTATTTGCTCCAGGCTGAGAAGTGGTGGGGCTGGGATCGCAAACCCAAGTTTCAGAATCTTAAATGAAATCCAGCACTTCACATTTGGTAATACGGAAGAAAAGCCAAACACACACACACACACACACACACACACACTCACCAGCCAAAAACAAAAAGCCACCCTAATTCAACACCAAAACAACAACACTCCAATGGCACACCGCACCAGCAAGGAAAAAGAAATCTGTGTGTTTGTCGATCTCTCCCTTAGAATTCATTAAATTAGTTTGCATAAGTAGACAGCCACCTGAAAATTACATCACTTAGAAAGATCTGAACAGTCTTTTGGGCCTTAATCATACACTGCATCGTGCTGAAATTTAGGTTCTGATTTTTTTTTTAATTTGAAAGCCAATTTGGCAAACCCTTGGAAATCGGCGCTGAAACAGCTGGCTAGCATTATTCTGGAGAGTGAATGGTGGCCCGGCCATAATCCTGACCACGGTAAAGTTCTCTTCCTGCTTTCATACAGAACCTGTGACGTGAGGGACAGGCACTCTATCCTGGGGCGGAGGGGATCATTTGCACTTTTTCTGTCTGAAGGTCTAGGCTGGTGCCCTGTTTATACAGCTGAGAGGCAGTGCAGGCGTCACCGGGCTTTGGCGTTTCGGGGCACACGATGATCCCCACTGGCCGCCCGTGAGCACCTGTGTTCTTAGGGGGAGAGAGAGACTTAAGTGTCAAGACAGTTGTACAAGCAACCGAACGTGGTGGATGAGTTTTTAACCTTAAATGTAAAAACAAACCTTCTGACACATGGCAATCGTTAGCCTTCTAGTGAATGAAGACGCTCCATCTTCCCGCCCACAGCTCTGCCTAGTTTAAAACATGCGCGCGCACGAAGAGGAGACCGGGCAGTTACCTTGGCACCGCCTGCCGGTGGAGGACAGGGAAAAGCCTTCCGGACACAGACAGCGGAAGCTGCCCTCCGTGTTGCTGCAGGTGCCCAGGGCGCAGATCTCTGGCTCTTCGACACACTCATCGATATCTAGGAGAATGACACGTGGCAGGCCAAGGTGGAGTACAGTGCAGACACCAGCAGGTTCCTAATGCAGCTGAATTTCAAAACTCTTCCAAGAACAAAGCTGTTTTCCTGTGGCATAATGCTGCCAGTGGCGCGTCTAGGTTACGACTTTTAAAAATCACATTCGACAGTTCTTGATGTAAACACGGAATCTGGTAGCACCTTCTAAGAGGTGACAGATGTCCCTTCGCTAGGAGGAACTGCTTGGTTAAGTGGAAAAGCAGGAATAACTGCACACCACTTTGGGCCAGGAAGGAGGCGAGAAACTCCAGACTCCCACTTCATCAGTGATCAGGAAACAGAAATTCTGAGGCCGATCTCAAGGTGAGGCATATTCTGCACCCAAATGATTTCCCTACACTCATCCACAGGGCTTTTAGCAGTGTCTTGTGTGGTCGCCCTGAAGCATTTTACAAGGACACTAATATTCATCAAACCAGCACAGTCCCATATAATAGGAACTGAGGGTAGTCACAGAAGCGACTCCTAAAGGGTTTGCAGTGTAATTTTGCTGAAGACCCAAGAATATCTTGTGCAACAGGCTGTGGTTTTTCTTTTGTCACATACATGACAAGACCACAACACACAATGCGCGCTGATGGTGGCATCTTCTCTTTAGCGTAGCACGCATTTTAGCTCCTGTGAGCCATGGGCTGAGGTGGATTCTCAATGGCTTGGGGACCTTGTGTCCTGCTTTGCCAGGAGAGTCCCAGTTTATGTCTCTCCGTGTTGGTCTGACTTCATCATTAACTTTTCACTTTCAAAACTAAGTTTGGCCAATAAATTACATGATCGCTCTATTTTTAGGAAAAGTGTGACCACTCTATTCCAACAAATTCAGCAGGAATTTGTAGGGAAGAAAGCGGTGAGTCTTAATTCTGAGCCACACTATTTGGCAGAAATATGTTTTCCTAATTAAGTACTAAGTATCTCTTATACCGTGAGATTCCTTATTTCACATGCTTTGCAGAGAGGCCTAACCACATTAAAACGTGTTTGCGTGACACAAATTTATTCCCAAAAGGTCCAACGAAAGAAAAGTTCAGAAATGAACCCCATTGTCCTGATTTGATACTATAAACCCTGCCCGACTAATATTCTAGAAATGTGTAATTCAAAGTGATTATCTTCTTGTACAGTGCAAAATCAGCCTCATCATTCTATGTTATCAGGTTATATTTATGATTGCTGTGTTGTATGCCTTGTGATCTACCAATGAACTTGAACTGCTCTTGATTAAATTACTCCATTCCCACGCTCCCTTCACCCTCACTTTCTTAAAAGTTAACTTTTGTAAAAGTGGCTGTATTTCTTGATTATCATCTTTTGTCATTGTTGCTATGTCTTTTTTTTTTTCCTTTTTTTTCTAGGACTGTGCATTTGAAAGCAGGGCCATCCCATTGAAGTACATCCTCAGCCCCTTTTTTTTATTTTTTAATTTTAAGGCAAATTCTCACTAAGTTGCCCAGCTGGACTCAGACTTGCAATCCTCCTGCCCCAGCCTGCCAGAGTGCTGGGATTACAGGTATGTGCCACCACATCGGACTGGTTCCTTTTATTATAGCGGATATTAGCCTGTAGATGGCAATTCCTTAATAATGAGGGCAAATATTGCAGAACGGGCTCATTTATCGACCATGTGGGAAATCATTTCTCTTTCTGTACATGCCATTCTATTCAGTTTACGGGAATTCTGCATGAATCAAGGTGTAAATAAAGCCACCTTTTGACAATATGAGAAGTAGAGCAAATTCTCACTCACTGGGGGTGACAGGCAGACCTGCTCAAAATGGGGGCATGAACGAGGTGACTCCCTGAAAATCCATTCGACCCCACTTATTTATGAAGTGTCTGTAGTTGGCATTCTCTACCTTATGCCGGGCGCATGCGTCGTAGCTAAGGGAAAGCAACCTCCCAACACTTGCTGAGGCTTTATTTATAAGAACACGGTCCCCTACTCTGTAGGTGAAAAGAGCGACACATGCAGATTGTATAACCACTTTCATCTGACCCTGAATGTGTCCCCTGATTTTAACTGGATTCGGGGGCTCTTTTTAACTTTAACCTGCTGCCACTGAAACCCAGCTAATTCGGGAAAGCTGGCCCTGGACGCAGTGTTTCCACCAGCTCTAGAAGAGCCCAGTGGAAGAGAGACAAGGTCATGACTGGTGTGTGCAGAGAGCGAAGGAACCAGACATCAGGCAAAGAATGAGGATGAGGCCGGAAGTCATGCATCCTCTGAGCCTGGACTTTTAACATCAAGTATTCCGAGAGGAAGGCACCTGGCAGGAACGCTGGCTGTGGGAAGCTGGGCGCAGTGCCCCAGGCCCGCCTGAGAGCCCCTGCCACACTGACCTTCGCACTTGTCGTTCTGGAGGCTGTACCCGGGCGGGCAGATGCAGCGGTAGGACCCGTCCAAGTTCTGGCAGGTGCCTGGTGCGCACTTTCCAGGCTCCAGGAGACACTCATTGATATCTGCGAAGAAAAGGGAGAAAGAAGGAAGAGGGTTCCACTGGTGTGAATTCCATCCAGCAACTCAAATTCAGAGATGCTGGAATTAAATCAAGTACCTAAAGCTCATTAATGGCCACAAAACTCCACAAGGAGAACAATAAATAACTCAATAAAAATAAGCCTTATCAGCTGCCCGAAGTGTGCAATGTAACAACCATGTTTTATCCTACCTACCACAAATTAATTGCTCCTGGGAAAATGTACCATGTGAAAAGTCAGCATATGCAAAGAGTTGAAGACCTCTCGGAAGGTTATGTGAGCTTACTACAAATGTATTTTGAATAAAAACAGAAGAAAGATAATCACAACTATTTAATACATTGAACAATTACCGTTTTCTGTGACTATAGTAATTTTATTTTTAAAAATAAGAGGAAAGTGAAATATAATCTATATATTATTATATGGTGTGTGCGTGTGTGTGTGTGTGTTTTGTCTCTTGAGACGAGGCTCCCTGTGTAGTTCAGGCTGGCCTTGAATTCACTATGTAGCACAGGAGAACTCACAGTGATCCTCCTGCCTCAGCTTCCTGAGTGTTGCCATTACAAGGCTATGTCACTATGCTTGGCTTTATTTTTTAAATGAAAACAAAAATAAGGTTCTTACAGGCAAGATTAGCATGAATCTACTCTGATTTCGCCCCCAGGCTTCCAGAATTCCGGAAGGGTCAGATCGGTCTCTGGGAGCGCGTCTTCCAGGGCATCTGGAGCCACACTCACCCACACAGGTCCTGCCGTCAGGGGCGACCTCGTAGCCCTGGTTGCACTGGCACTGGAATGAGCCCACGGTGTTGATGCACTGGCCATTTCTGCACAGGTTCCCGTTTCCGGTTGCACACTCATCAACATCTGCCCAAAGAGAATCACCTTCGATGTATCCCCAAGAAAATATCAAAATCCCAGCAACACTTCTGGATGCCAGCAGCCTCTGTGGCCTCTGCCTCCACATACGAAGCATTATAAAGGAGCTGTGTCTTGTACCTAGAGACCTGGCTTAAGCACCTATCAACCACGGCAAGTTTTCATTGTTCTGTTAGAGGTCAAGAATGCACATTAGAATTTTGTATCCATTTCACCTTGACCTTCCTTTAGGTTTTATTTTTAAAAGCTAAAACTGATCTCCTACTGTACAACTTAGCTGAAGGCATTACTTAGTAATCTTGTGGGCAGAAGTACATACAATTAGCTTCCAGCTCCACACAGTGTTTGGCTCATGACTGTCCCCTAGCATCTTTCACAAAGGGAATTCTGTGCATTCAATGATTTATTTCAGAGAGACTTCAGAGAAACAACTAGCCAACATGGCCCACATAATTCCTGCATCCCATGATTACTATAGAAAGCATCGCTTTTGTATATTTTAAAGCTTTATCAATTCCATTTGTTTTGATATTTATTTAATCCACAGCAAAGTAGAGATAAAAATTATTGCTGCTGAGGAGCATGTCAATAAACGTAATGGATGGAACTACTGTATGTGACATTCGATGAGCACATCATGGTTGGCAAGTACTATGACCAACTGCTCTGCATATGATGGCAAACATTAAAAAAAAAAGGAACAAAAACAATCGATGCTGCTGACAAAGAGCGTGGCTCACTGACTTCTCTGGGCCTGTCCGGCACACGCACCTATGCAGTCGTTGTTGTGAGAAAGGATGAAGCCGTGATTGCAGCGGCAGTTGAAGGAACCGATTGTGTTTCTGCAGGTCCCGTTCCCACAGGCGTCTCGCTCACACTCGTTTATGTCTGGTGGGAAGGAAAGCCGCAGAGAGATGTCATGACCAGGGGAAACATGGTCCCTGAAGCGAAAGGGCATTTTGGGGTGCGGGCACCCCTGTGGGCTGAGAACCCCGCGAGGCTGCCGTCGGCTCTGAGAGGCAGCCAGGTCCTGAGCCCTGGGGGCCTCACCAGGCATGTGAACAGGAGCAAGCTGAGGACATGAGGAGCAGACAAGGGTTATTTCATTCTATTTACTTCTAGAATTCTCCACCCTTGCCACTTTTCTCAAATATTTTCACTTGAAAGTGGAAAAAATCAGGTCCTTGACTTGTTGCCACCTTTGGCACACTCCAACTTGTGGGATTCTCACTCCAAAAATCAGTGACTCACCTGGCAGGACTTGGCCATCAGCAAGAAAATAGCCTTGCTTTGTAGCTAACCCGCCTCCCCAGACACCTTGTGCTCTCTCCCAGGCACCTCTAAAAACCCAGAACTCCCTCCAAGGACCACTGATCTCCCTCCTCTCCACTCTCCCCACTGGTAGCACTTGGCTGGCCTCCTCCCCCGTGCTCCCGCATTATTGTGCTCCCACATTATTGTTCTCCTTATTGGTCAGTGACTTCGCTCTGTGGCTATTTTGTAAAGCTCTTCTGACAACCTGAATGCTTTTGCATCTCCCTGCAGCAGCCAGCATCTTCTCTAAAGAGGAGGTGAGCGTTGTACTCAGGAGGAGATAAAGGTAAACGAAAGGAGGCTGCTAGTGGTGGCTGAAGAAAGTGAGGTGAAATGTGGGGCACGGGGCGAGGAGGAAGGGTGAAGCGAGGGAGAGGAGGGTAAGGACCTCTCCTTTCAAATGTGGATGTCCCAAACAGGAGGTGGCTGCCGACTCCAAAGGGCCTCTCCTGACTGCACTACGCCAGCAACCAAGCGCTCCTTCCTCCCGGGTGGTCTCCAGCCATGCTGGGGAAAAGCTCTTGGGGAAGATGCAGCCGTTGCTAGGAGCCTCCAGAAGAGTTCAGGTGGAAAACAGAAAAGTGCTGCGGCCTCTCCTGGCTGCGTGGGGGTTAGCTGCTAGGATAAGCAGGTCTGGCTGCACCCCTGTAACTCACAGCGTGCCAGGGTGTGGAGAAGACAAAGCTCCCCTGCGTCCCTAGTGCAGGAACCCACTTAGAGTCCAGCGGTTTAAACACTACTCTGCTGACTTCCTCTTCCAGCTGTGAACCTGATTCACGGTCTGCAAGTCCCCGGAAGACTCAAAGCATGTTGTTTTCAAGTAGAAAAAGAAAGGGGGGGTGGGACAGCAAGTGATCGCTTACACATTTAAAGTTTCTTCTAAGTTGGCCCTCTGACGGCACTGGAACCACAGAAGAGATTTAAAACCCTGAGCTCTTTTTCCCCTAGAAAAATGATTCCTCACTTTTTTCTTCCTTTTTTTTTTTCCTTTGTAGGGTCTGCAAATTTGCCTTTGATAATCTGGCACAAACTACAGACCTTTCTTTAAAAATTACTCCTACACACACAAAAGCTCTGTTCCCATAATACAGTACAAACCCACATAAATATAAAAATAATGGCTATTAGCATGAATAAAAATTAATTTTTGCCTTCAAATGTCTCTCACTTTATCCTTTAGGCAAGCATTTTCCTAGGGCTGCAGGTGTGGCCCACTGGCAGGGCACTTGCTTCATATGAGAAAGGTCCTGGGTTCGTCCCCCAGCAACGCAAAACAATTTTTTTCCTACATTGACAGTCTAAGGCACATCGAGAAAGAGGTTTATTGTGTTCAGATTGCCGTAGACGAAACAGGCTGTCACATCTGTCTACTTTGATTCTGTAAACAGCAAAATAATTACTGAAAGACAATACTATAATTCATACACATTCAGGTGCAAATGAACTTTTCAGTAAGATACAAAGAGAACAACGCGATGATATCCATGCACTTACCCAGACACATGGTTTGATCAGGATTTGTCTTGAAACCAGTGTGGCAAAGACAATAAAAGCTGCCCACGGTGTCGATACACTGTCCGTGGCTGCAGATATTGGGGATTTCTTGACATTCGTTGCGATCTGCAAACCCAAAAAACCTTCAGTGGAGACTTTTAAAAAGACAAAATCTCACAGAACAACTTACTTCTCTCGGTATGGGATAACGCTAGCTCTAACCTAGGGAGGCAGACACTGGTGTTGTGCTTCAAATTGGTTACTACTTAGTTTTGGAGTATGTTAACAACACATGAAACAATGAAAAATGGGGGCGGTCATGCTCTAAAAGAGGAAAAAACTCAGAAGCAGACGGGGAGATTATCTGCCACGCAGCACCACAAACTGTGGCGTTAACTGAAGTGTTCTGTGTAGTTCAAATCTGCTGCCACGAGTCACCGACAATCGCCGACACTTGCACGCCTTCCGCCGGAAAGCGCTATCAAAGTCAAACAAATCTGGCTGCTAAGATTAAGACTTTCTTGATGGACAACCCACAACGCCCCAAGTTCAAGCTTCACCTCACTTTCTGGTCTTATTCCTATAACCTCGCTGCCCATCTAATCAACTCTGCGTGTCCACACGCTATCCTGACGACGTTTCTTCCTTTTTCTTTGTAGTCATCCGGGGAAGCCCTCTCCCTTGGCCTCTGCCTGTCTTTTGGCTCTAAATGACACTCATGATCACCTGAATCTCTGTTGCTTTCCTGGACTCTGATTACCTGAGGGGTAGAGTTTAATGCAAGAATTCACAAGTGACATAATCCCATGCTCACTTAGGTCTCTAATTTTTTAAGGCTTTCAAGACTATTTAGAGTACATGTAATTTGAAGGGTTGCGTTCTGATTGTTCCATCCTGATTTTCCTACAGTCACAAAGGGAAACAGCGTGTCATCTCCACAACGGATGCCGCAGGGCATGCCGCACCCTGCTCTTAGTTGGAAAGCCAGACCGCTTCGCACCCTGTCTGCTGAGCACATGGCAGTCAGGAACGGCGGTTTGCTGCCTAGAGAAACCTGCCTGTCCAGGGCCAGGCATCTTTTCCTCCCACAGGAGCAGGCTCCTCCCAGAGCTGACAAATCGCCACAGTCCCAATGTCCCGAATGAGTTAAGAGGGCAAATTTGGCATCGAGCAGTTCATAGCCTATACAGCAATGCTAGTTTAACAGATTTTGAGTATTCTTATTGAAGAAAATGAGTTTAAAATGAACTAACTGTTTCCCTGGATGAGCAGAGGAAACGGATTTCCACTCACAGTTGCACTGAAAGGAGGTGACTTTGTCACTTCCAGGTCACACTGGGCCTGGGAGGGGCGGGTGACCAGGTCTGTCTTATATCTGTGTTCCACAAGGAAAGACAGCACAGTAAGGATC
The DNA here is from genome assembly GCA_004026905.1 of Hystrix cristata. Taxonomy (NCBI): domain Eukaryota; kingdom Metazoa; phylum Chordata; class Mammalia; order Rodentia; family Hystricidae; genus Hystrix; species Hystrix cristata. The sequence goes on along the minus strand of PVJO010005691.1, from coordinate 47,272 downwards.
TTCTTAGAAAGGGATTCTCAATTCAAAATGTTCTCTCTTTTATTAAACTCGTGATAGTTTAAAGAAAGAGAAAGATTAAATATGAAGTATTCTGAGGTTCTACCAGAGAAATCAAAAGCTACCATTCTAGAGAACTTACTTGTGAAGTTCTCACTTTGTCCTGAGACCAGAAAACTAGGTTTCTCTAGGCACTAGAATTTGAATTTCCGGGAGATTATGTCTGAGATTGCGATGGGAGGTTTGACCAGGCTCCTGGAGTGGAGATAACCCATGCAGCCAGCAGAGAGCAAGGAGGCTACGAGGAAACAGGAAGAAGCCGCCGGCTGCTCAGCTGAGCACCACATCTCAGAAGGGCCGAAGCTGTTACCCAGCTCTGGTGTCAGCCCAGCACCCCATCCCATCCCGTGCTTACACGGACAGCTGTTTTCTCAGATCACCAGGCAACAACAGAGGGGCTAAGGCCAGCTGTGGTTTGGGATTGGAAGCGATGTATTTACTAATTCAAAAAAAAATCTGAGGAGGGAGGGAAAGCTTTAATTCTTTTCCATTTCGACACAGGCAGGAGGAATACTTTGCAACATGCCTGGAAAATTGCCCTGCGTATCGCAGCATTTAAAGATAGTTTAAAATATTTTTAAAGTAGGATGTAAGTGAAGTCTTGAACCCCAGGGGCCGAATAGTTGTAAAACTCAAGTGCATTCCCTTCTTTGGGAGGATTTCAGTAAATGAGGGAAACAGCCTTGGGCTACAAAACGGCTCACCCACAAAACTCATCCTGGGACAACAGGTACATCTCACTTACGTTAATGTTCTGCAAGGAAATAGGAAAGGGTTTAAGCCCCTGTGGCTGGACGTCTTGTCTTGACTTACAAATAGCTCAGTCCTGCTTCATGCCTATATAATCAGTAATTCTTTATTTTGACTGGAATTATCTCACCCGGTTCCAAAGAAATATAAATCAAGAGTAAAATGCAGGGAAGTGGGTTCAATGCCAAGTTTTACCGGGGACATTGTGGCTCATATCAGAGAGGTCCCCGTTTTTCCTGTCTTGTATTTTTAATAAGCAGATAGCAACAGCTCTGTTGACAAAATGCTAAATACTTGCACGTGTTCCTTTAAACTCAACAAAATAAGTCCTGATTCTCAAAGGGATATTTTTTTGTTCTGCTATTATACCCTCCCTCTTCCCTGCGAGGTCTCACAAAACAATGCAAAATACCCTACAGAAAGCCACACACTTCCTACCACTTAATCTCAAGCAGGCCAGGAAATCCAAGGAAAATCTGACCACGTTCCCCAGAGTTGTTTCATTCACAAATACATTAAATATCCAGGAAACTCACTGGAAATGAACTGCAAGCAGAACAACACATTTTTCTCGACCTCTTTGCTAAATATGTAATGATTTATAATTACTTGAAAACTTACAAGAAAATCATTCCAAGCCCTTATTCTGCTTCTGGGTTGAAACATCAAGTGTTTTAAGGTTCACAGCACTGGGTACAAGATGCTACCAAATACGGAAGAATTTTACCATCAATTTAAATTGACTGATTTCTACCACATCCTTGACAAAAGTGAACAAGAAAGAAATCTAACCTCTCTGGACAGCTGCTCATTTACCTATAGTGCCTTCACATTACTAGAAGACAGTTACTGTTTGCTGTCTTCAGTGGGTGATGTTTTGTCTGTGTGATGTCTGGGAAACTAAGAGAGGCGCCTGGTGTTGTTTGCTCCATTTATTCGGCTTCACTGCCCCCCTCAACAGAGCTTCACTGTCTAGATTGGTGGGGGAACCTCGCCTTCCTACGGGGATTGTGAGGAAGCAAAAATAACTTGACCGTGAATGCTGGTTAGGAGTGTGTGTCCGTGTGGGGTGTGACTGTGCGGGTAGGTAGCACGTACGCAAATAGGAAACCTATATGTAAGCGATCCTGTTTTACAAACACCTCACTGATGAAGAGTGAGAAAAACTAGGTGTTTAGACATTTTAATAATTGTCCTCTCTCCAATGTAGTTACTAGAGTTTATCAATTCTAAACCTTAACTCATGTATTCCTCAGCTTCGATGTCTCAAGAAATGCAGGTGTGGGAGTCTGACGGCGACGGCCTCTAGGTAGACATGTCTGGCGGGGACACCACGTACCGTTGCACTGTCCAGTGGAGGTGAGGCGGTAGCCCGGTTTGCAGTCGCAGCGGTAGCTCCCCGCAGTGTTGATGCAGTCCGCATTGCGCTGGCACAAGGGGCCGTTTTGACACTCGTCGATGTCTGTGAGCAGAAGAGAATTCTGTTTCTGATGCTGAGTCAAAGAATCTCTCGCATGAAAAGAGATTTTTCACTTAACATTATGGTCTCCGGGTACATTCTCTTACTTATAAGTGACTTAAATTTATCGTCCATTGTGTGTAAATACATTTTCTTTAATCAGACACACAAGCTGAAACATCACATGGTTTCTCTTATACTAGAAACCCAAAATATAAGTAAATTAAAGAGCAAAATAAGATATATATAATAGGAACGAGGGAGATAGATCTTTAGCAAGTGAAAAGGGAACCAAGAGATGGAGGCAAGGGGAAGGGGAAATAAAAAGAATGAAGATGTGTTATGTGCATGTACCAATTCCTCACAATGAATGTAATCATTATGTACTGCAAACATGGACCAATAAAATTTTTTAAAAGCCAGATTTTTATTTCTTGGTTTTGAACCATTCCATTGAAAAGACAATGTAGAAGTTTACAACAGCTTTATTCATAATTTCCAGACCTTGAAAACAACCAAGATGTCCTTCAATGTATGGTAAGTAACCTGCGATATATCCAGACAATGGAATGTAAATGAATATTCTACATCTCCAAAAAGAAATGAGCTATAAAGCCATGAACAGACATGGAAGAAGCGTAAATGCACAGTGCAAAGTGAAATAAGCCACAATGAAATGACTCACACTTAATGATTCCAACTACAGGACACTGTGGAAGAGATAAACCTACCGAGACAGTAAAAGGATCGACAGAGGCCAGGAGTTAGAGAGAAGTGAGGGATGAGCGGGTGACACACGGGGAAGGGTTAGCGCAACGAAAACATGACTCTGTGATGCTATAATGTCGGATCCACATCATTCCCATTTGTGCAAACCTAGAAGACGCCCGATACCAGACATGATAGACTCTAGGTGATAACGATGTGTCAATATAGGTTTGTCACCCGGCTGGGGGATGTAGAGAATGCCTGTGTGGGGCTGAAGGGACATGGGAAATCACTGTACCTTCCTCTCAATTTTGCTGTGAGCCTAAACCCTGCCCTAGAAAATAGTCTACCTTAAAAAAGAGCACAGAAGATTGAAAACCTGGTATCTAAATTTTCCACTTCAGTGATGTTATTTATAAATGCAGATATTTGGTTGTGATTATATACAGATTCTAATAATGCTCATATCTTTAAAAAAAAAAAAGTCATTTGGGGCAGCATGCTTGCCTAGCATGTACAGGCCCTGGCACTGAAGTCCAGAACCACAAACACTTGTGAAATTTGGTTGCCAGGGCCAGGACTTGATGTGGGTACAAATTAAAATCCTAGCCAGTCTGTACTTACTTAAAGCCCTGGGATTTTAGGATGGAGAAGGGTGCGTCTGTCTGAAAGGTCGTAAGGTCTGTTGGGTACCACATCTCAAACCTTAGTACCTACACCATCACTTGGCACCTCGTTAACAGCAGATTCTGACTCAGCGGCCTGGAAGATGATCCAAGAGTCCCAGGTGACCCGGGCTCCTATTTGGGCACAGAGCCTTGAGCTACAGGGCTGTAGAGATCCTTGCTTCAATTACTGCCACTAGGCAGTCTAGTCGAAGAAACCTAGCGTGGGAGACTGCACAGAAAACTGCTGGAACTAGCCCAACTATCACCATCAGAGATAAAAATGCAGTGGATACTGTATGCTCCAGAGCTCTGGCTTTGCTCAGGGGATTGTTTGCTTACTTTAAAAAGAACAGGAACCTAATATAGTCCAAATTGATAGCATCACAAAGTGACTGTGGAGTCCAGACAGGACCATGGAGGGGTCCAGTGGCCTGCGTTAATGAAAGGGAAGCCTGGAATACAGTGGGGGCAACCCCAGCACTAGTTCTGGGCTCTTCGGCGGAAACTGGCTCAGTCAAAGATATTCTCACAGGGAGTGGAAGATGCATCAGCAGATGCCTCTCAGCTGCGTGCTCCTGTGGACAGGGGACATCAGGACCTTCAACACCAGTGTCACTGAGAGGCAGAGGCCATCTGAGGTGGGTGGGCTGCACCTCTCTGTGAAGGAAACACCAGAATAGCACTATGCCCATCTCGTTACACTGGACCCAGCACCGCAGCACACTAGGTTTGCCCAGATTTTCAGGAAGGGCAAAATGCGGAGAGTCCATCGGCCCACTGAGAAGCCCAGTGGTGTCCTGGACAAGTGCTTCTGGGATTCACAAGTCTGAAATCTGATCACTCACACGCCTGGAGACGTGGGCCCGCAGGAACCCTCTAAGCCACTTCCAGAATCCATCCTGATTTCAGTGCTGCCGAGGCCTGTATTCAGTCAACCTTCATTTTCTGATTCTGAGAGCTAAGAGTGTGCCAGGAAGTAGCTGATCCAGATTAAACACTCACCCTGAAGATGATATTTTGGGAAATGGAACCCAAAAGCCGGCACACTTAGTCACGTCAATGTCTGCTACGTGCGACCCTGACAGCACAGGACAGCTGCATGCTTTTAACGTCATGTATGGGGCGAGGTCCAGGGTGACATGGTGCCCACGTGTGGCCTTGCCTACGGGTCTGGTCAAGGGCTGCTGCTTTAGCAAATATACATGGCAAGGAGCTACCTCAATCATGCTCCAAGGGGCCTCAGAATGGAAAGAAGGGGAGATGTCATGAGAAGGCAGTGGGCATCCTGAGCAGGCGCCAGGGGAAGAGTGTGGCTGGAGGAAGGCAGTCAGCCCCACTCTACGAGCTCACCTGCCACAGAGGCCCCTCTCCTCTCCCACGGCCGTGCTTCCTCTCCAGGCACCGGTCCTGGACGGCTTCCTTACCCAAGGACTGAGGCCAAGGTCTGACTTGGCTATGTTCGTACAAAGGCTGCAAATGGCCAGCACCCCGTTCCCACCACCCACGTGGGACGCAGGGCAAGTGACACGCGCCCACTTGGCCGTAGTCATCAACAGCCTGGTAAGGAAACTTAACAAGAATGTGGTTACTAACGGACTATCACTTTGCCTGTGGTGTATAAGCTGTCCTGCATTTAAATAAAAAGCGCCTTTTAAACATTAAATTTTTGACCTGCGTGCTTTAATAGATGTTCTAAGGAACACCAACCCTCTCTGTCATGCACAAAATTCTGCTAGAGGCCCAACAACATATTTAACAGCCAAGAATGTCCTTTTTACTAAGCTGTGAAAGGGCACTATCTTCCCAGACATAAGAAAAAGTATGAAGTGCTGTAAGGAATGCTCAGAATCGCAACATAAGTAAATGGCAATAAGAAGAGATATGAAAATGAAAAAAGCTGGGGCCAGAGATTTAGCTCAGTGATTAGAGTGCTTGCCTTGTAAGCACAAGGGCCTGAGTTCAATCCCCGGCACCACAAAAAAAAAGAAAAAAGTACCAGTTACATGCATACCAACATTTTTCACATGAAATCCAATTTTCTGTTCTTGCCATTTTGAATTCTCTCTGGCATCTGGGATATTTGCATTGACCTTGTTTTCACTTGGGAGTAACCAAGTCTCCTTTCGGGAAAGGTCGCAGACTTTAAGAGTCTCCTAAAGATGACGGTCCACTCATGACTGCTCTCGAGCAATGTGATAACAGCACTGTATGTGACACACCCAGGAACCCAGAGCTTTTCCTATCAGCCAGGAAATCTAATACATTGTGTGGTGGGGGAAGGGGCTGAGCGACACACGTCCTTCCTGTGCCCCAGGGCCCCGTGAATTTTTTTGCATGAAACTCCATGTAGCTCCACACCATGCCCTGCACCGTTTCTGGAATCTCCCTGTTGTGAAATCTGGCGAGTGTGTGGGCACCGAGCCCCCCGGTGGCCCGTTCTGGCCGTGACACAGTCACAACATCACTCACCTTCGCAGATCAACAGCTTGTCATTGTAGAAGAATCCCACGGGACACTCACACCGGAAGCTGCCCACCATGTTGATACACACTCCGTTTTCACAGACCCCCGGGATCTCCCGGCACTCATCAATATCTACAAACAAAGCAGGAGTGTCAGAGTTACAAGGATAACTCAAAAGTGTGTGTGTGTGTGTGTGTGTGTGCCAATGTGTGGCCATGAGTGTGTGTTGGGGTGGTGACACGCGAGTGGGAGAACTCAATGAACAGCAAACTGAATTAACTATGCCACCTTCCGGACATTCGTGAGTGTCTGTGGATTAAGCGTCTCTCTGAGGCCCTCCTCATGGAAGACCTTTTGCCTGCTCATCTGTGGACCTGCAGTGCCCAGTGGGTGTGGACATGGTCCCCAAATTCTACTCCGCTCCCCTACCACCCTCCTACGCTTGCAGAAAGGAGGTAACAAGTGTGGGAGGCAGCTGGGGCCGAGTGTGAAGACAGGCTTGGTATCAAGGAGGACAATCACACTGACCATGCACTTCCCGAGCCCAGCAACAGGCCTACCTGTGACACCACAATCCTACCAGTGCTCAGCACTCTGTGAGACAAATGCTAAGTGCTCAATTCAAATCTGTTAAATTGAGAGCCAGGGTCTGGCAGTGGACCAAAGCGGGCGGTGAGCAGAGCTCACTGCATAGCCACCACTGTACAGAGACACTCAGGGCTGGCCGCGCCCCTCACCGGGCTTGCTGGTTCCAGCTCTCTCTTACCTGCTCTGAACTCCAGGGCATTCAAGTTTCCTCTAAGATAGGAGCGGAAACAGTGCTACTAATAGCAACAGTGGCTATAGTATCTGGCTGCGTGATCAGCGTGTTTCCCAAGCATTCAACCTGCGTTTATTCACAGCCACCCTCCCATCACAAGGGACTGTGCCCACCCTCACCATGCAGATGGTGTGCGAGGCCCGGCCAGAGGAGGAACGGGCCAAAGGCCACCCAGCCAATCCGAGCAGAGGCAGGGCTTGATGCTACATATCCACTAAAAGGCAGTCCTGCCTCCCTTACGTTTTCTTCACTCACCAAACTACGCTCTGGAGGACCTGGCCATTAGCTCCAACAGAGTTGGACGACACATCTGGACTGGTGGGTATGTAAAGTCCCAGCCTACAGCCACAGGTCTCCCATCCCACTGGGCTTGAGATCCTGCCTTTACCTAGTCAGGCCTCCGCCACGTTAGAGGTGGGATCCACAGATTCAGTGAATGCTTAAATTACCATGCTCACATTGCCACGAATCCCCCTCACTTTGAACACATCTCATGGTCCTCACCACTTTCCGCAGCTGCTCTGGAGTCCTCTCTTGTGAGTGACTTAATTGTGTGGTCTTGGCTGCCTTGATGTCCTGAATTGATTCAAAACACTTCCCCTTTCTGGTCATTTTGACTTTGGGGAGGAGCGAGGAGTTGCATGGTGCCAGAGGCAGTGAATAAGGTGGATGAGGACACAGCGGCATGTTTATGAGCCTTTCTGTCGGACGGCGCTCAACAGCAGCCTTGGTGTTTTTGGTCACACCTCGTAGGAGGACTCCAGAGCTGCTGCAGAGAGTGGCCAGAACGATGGGATGAGTGTGTTCGAAGTGAGGGGGAGGATTTCGAAGGGGGCTAATGGCAACGTTTCTGTCATTGTGATACATGTTTAAAATTTAAACATTAAACAGCTAGGGATTTAGCTCAGTGGTTAGAGTGCTTGCCTTGCAAGCACAAGGCCCCGAGTTCATTCCTTGGCCCCCCAAAAAACCCTGAACATTCACTGGATATTGTGGTTATGTTCTTGCTGCCCAAGTTGAGAGAAGATAGTCATTCCCTGTGGTACAGCCTGAAAGAGCAGAGCCGTTGCAATTTAATTTTGTTTGAAAGCAAACTGACCTGCTTAATGGGAAAAATAAACCCAGCTTCAAATCTCAAAGGGTACACTGCTCTTCTGAATACAGGCAATTATGTTCAGGTTTTCCACACCTTTGTCATTCATGGAGTTAAGCAGCCATGTGAAAGACCATCACAGGAATGTAATATGGGCAAACAGAAACAATTCAGAAGCCATTCTTTTAGTGTGGATTAAAACATGAATTGTTATATTCGTATCCATTTGTTTCAAATTAAGTGATTATTATCACCGAGTTTAACAATAACAGCCTCAGTCGAATCCCTAGCCATTGTGCGGCATAAGATAGCAAACAGATATACTAAAATTGTTATTTTTCTTTTCCTAGCTGGATTTTATTTGAACTTCAACTTGGAGATGTTTATATTGTAAGACAAGATTAATAAACATGCTACAGTTTTAGCCCCATATGAATGGACTTTATATGCCAACAATGCTAAGATCTTTTAAAAGGAGAGGATAAAGTTTAAGTAAAACAAAGTTTTTCAGTCATCTAAATATTTTGTCATGGTGGAATTTGGTAACAATAAGTATATTGCTAAACATTGTGTTTTCAGTTTTCAAAAGCTAGAAGCAAACCAAGCTCTGAGTCAGGCCTGGGTTCCGGGCCCAGTTCTGTTATTCGTTAGCTGGGTGGCAGAGGGTGAGTCCCTTCCCGTATCTGGCCCTCTGTCTCCTCAACTGGAAAGCGAGGCATTTGGCCTCCACAGCGGTTGGGGCCTTCCCGGCTCTGCTAGCAGGCTGATGGGGTTTCAAGTCTCTGGCCACCTTGGAGGGCAAACCATGCCACAGGGCACGCTGGGTCCGCCGTGGAGGACCAGGACTAGTGGAGACCACTTATCTTCCGATCACAGATTCTAGGGAGGTTAAAAGATCTGTTTGGGGGAGGGGAAAAAACGATGTCGCTAGGGCCAGGTGTTTCAGGCCAATGTCATCTGGCAGTTTTTCTTTCCAAACCATGAAGTTTTTTCAGATGCCGCCCCGACGGCAGAACCATATTTGGCACCCAGTGAGCCAGGCTGACGGCTGGACCAGATACTTGTTTCCTCAGACAAGCTTACTGGAAAGGCTGATGTGGATTTCAGTTTACTTACTAGGAACAAGGTGATGTTTGCTACCAGACACAGCTGTTCAGAGTTAGAGGGCGTCTAAGGATGCAGAATAAATCACACTAGGGAAAAGTGGGTGAATGCAACCGAGCTCCGTTGACTTTTATGTTACTCGGTTTTGAACTACAAGGGTGTGGCCTTCACCAGCTGGACACCGAGCAACTCTTCTGAGACTCGCATCTGCTGACTGCACTCCAGCTACCAGAGGAGGCCACAGACAGCAGACTTTTCTCTCACCTGAAATCTCCCAGCCAGATGACCCAAGAGAAGCCCGTGTGGGATACAGCTGATCTGTGAGAGGGGCTGAGTCCTGCACATAAGGGCTGGTGTGAAAAGCCATATTTAACTCATCTTAGTCAAATAAATTAGTCAACCAAACGTCAACCGGCCCTGCTCCCAGAACCTCTCTCTTTGTCAATGCCCAGAGTTGGCTTAACTGAGCTTGACTGCAATTGTGCGAGAAGTTTCCCAGTCCCCTTAGTCACAAGCCAAGACTCTGCCAATGGGGTGGAGCCACACGGGGTGTCTGCTTCAAACTACGATTCAGCATTCCAATAAAGCTAAAGGCACTGGTCAACAGTCTTTCCTTCTAAGAAAAAATGAAAGGAGAAGACAGAAAAGAGCAGTGCACGCTCCCTTTTCAATACAAGGACAAGCAGGAAGTCCCAACAACTCACCAACGGGCAAGCCGGTGTAAATGTCGATGACGAAGCCTGGCCTCTGGCTCCCACAGAGGGTGGCAAATTCATCTGCAAAAACGAAACAGAGGGCCGGTCAGTGAAGAGCAAGGATTGCTGGAAAGAGACTACTTCCTACATATCCTGGGAAGGTAACTGTAATCAGAAGACCTTAAAACAAAAAGTAGGTCTGAAAATTCCTACCGATCATAAGACAAACCTGGAAGAAAAATGAGCTCATGGTGACCGATCAATCACGAGGTAGAAGAGGTCTCCACACTGCACGCTGTGGTTGCTATGAGCTGCCTGGAGGTCAGCATGGATCTGATTCTTGTTCAGCTCTGAACTGAACCCAGGGACTGGCAAGGGGACAACTACGTAGGATTCACGCCGCTTTCTTAGTAGACTGGGGGAGAGTGCAGCAAGTTTTAACATCATAGCCAGGACTGACTAGGGTCAACCATGCAACCTCCACCACTACTCCAATTTTTAAGACTTGGATCATTTCACTTAGTTTACAGGTCTTTTTTTTTTCTTTTTGGTGCTGGGAATTGAACTCAGGGCCTTGTGCTTACAAAGCAAGCACTCTAATCACTGACCTAAACCCCCAGCCCCAATTTCACTTAGTTTACAGGGTACTTCTCCTCTTTCTCTCTCTCCTTGCCCTCCCTCTGGATTTCTCTTTCTCATGCTGAATTCATCACTAAATAAAATGAACTAAATGTCATTGGTTGTCCCCCACCTCTGAGATTTTGTAATTCCTGATCAAGACCAACTGGTAGAGTACAGTATCGAAGTCCAAGGTGGCCCCTGCCTTACTGGCAAGGCCCAGTGAAAATTAGTAATAAGTTTCTGGAAATCTATCCATTAAAATATAACATGAGCCAGGCAAGGTGGCTTGTGCCTGTAGTGTCAGCTACTCGGGAGGCTGAGGCAGGAGGATTACTCGAGCCCAGAGTTTGGAGGCCACCTGGGCGACACAGCAAGACTCTGTCTCTAAATATATATATATATATATATATATATATATATATAAAACTAAAATATACCAAGCTGTTCTCATAATGTTTCGTTTCTTTAACCTACAAGTTTCTGCTTCCAACAAATGTCACACCAGCTGGTCATCTAGAAAAAGTACAGAGACCCGTAAAATAACGGTAAGTTTCACAGCTGATGAAAGCCAAGACTAGACGTGGCTAGAAGTCAACATAGAAAGGAAACTTTGCATTTTATACTAAGAGTATATAGCTTCTTAAACACCACAGTCATTTCGGAAAGTAAAGGCTAATCTATCCCGAGAGCCTCCAAAATAGCCATCAGGCAAATGTACCATGATCTGTCAGGACAAAATAGAAAACAGTACGACTTTTCTCCTCATCTGTTTAAGAATTAGTTTTGTGTGTATGTTATACACAGTTTACAAAAATGATGAATGTGAATTTCAAGATAACTGAAAACATACACACACATACATATACACACATAATGACATATGAACAGGCAATGCCAAGTGTGTACAGCCTCCAGATTTTTTACTGATGAGAATGTATGACAGAAAGTTTGGAAGGCATTGTTCAAAATCGGGTGTCAGCAGGCCTTTTCGTTAAGGGCCAGAGAGTAAATATTTTGTAGGACGCATAGTCCATCAAAACTCTACTGTGAAAGCACAGATAGTGTAAGTTAGTGTGGCTGTGTTCTAATAAAATTTTATTAATGGACACCAAATTTGGCACTCATGCAATATTTATGTCAGGAAACATTATCGTGATTTCTTTTCTCAACCATTTAAAATGTAAAAATGGTTCTCATCTTGTGGGTCTTCCACAAACAGGGGGTGGGCTGGATGTGGCCCGTGAGTCTGCAGTCTGCTCTGCTCTTGAAATCTGTGCAGAGGGGAGGTAAATCATAATTCTAAGGGAAGCTTCTTGTATTATTTCTGGAGCAAACAATGGATGGAATGGTATATTTGACTTTAAAAGACTATTCAGTTGTGTGCATAATCGGGTAGAATGAAATGCAACACTTTACATACTTCATGCAGAATATGGTAGGTACTATAGGACGCCTTCATCAAAACCTGGCATGATGATGTCATTTACTCTAAATCCTAACACTGGTATGCAATGCCCTCCTCATGTCTCTGATATGTAACATACACCACGTGATACAGGAACTGAATCACTGAAGTTTTTGCTTCATTTACTTAAAGGATATAATTTAACTCAAAAAAATAACATTATATAACTTTTTCCCCTCTGTGTGAATGTAAGGAGAAATTTTCTCCAGTCAAGGAATACTAAGAAAAGTTGTACTTTCCTTTAGTGTTTAGTCCGAGCACTTTACACTTGATTGTGTCTCCCTTTCCAAATAAGTTGCTAGCAGGTTGGAGCCAAGGTCATTGCTCGCCTCTGGCGGGCAAGCTGGAATTCCCAGCCGAGATTCTGTGTACTCGCCTTGCTCCACAGGTAACTTTCTTACTCTTGTTTGCCATTTGCCTTATGCTTATTCCTCGCTTTATATCTTTGGAGGCTGCCCTTAATTGGGGGGGACAAATCTATTTTTAAATAAGCAAAAGGGAGAAAAATCAGGGTTCACTCATTTATTATATTGGCTGTCTGAGGTCTCCAGTGTTTACACTTTTGTGATATGCCGGGTCTGTTGGTCTGTCAGTTAGGAAGCCTAATCTGTGACTCAGTTTTCAGCTGGAAGGACCATGGGCAACTCTGAATTAAAATTTGCCTTCGTGAGCCATTTTTTTTAAATGCCGTTTTTCAAAAACGGAGATTAACAACGCAGTCCTTCCTTCCTTTGCTGAGACCAGTTTCCCCAGCAATTCACAGGCCATGTGTCAACCTGTATCCTGGCAACCGAGAAACTCAAGAATTCACCTGTGCTCGGGATGGGACACTGCTCGCAGGGCTTGTTCCAGGCCCGGCCGATGTTGTAGGAACAGCAGCACATCTTCTTGGTCATGTTGAACAGCAACTCTCCGTCACAGGTCTGGTTGTCGGCATAAAAGTTCCTGTAGCACAAGCTTCTCCTCATGTCTGGACCGAAGGAGGCAAGGACGGGCGTGCCGCGGGGAAGCACACAAGTGTTTAGGGACTACTCCAAGAACGGGTTATTCTGACTTTGATACGGCCTGGCAAAGGCTTCCCAGACACAAAGTTTCAGCTAACTATGCTGCTAAAAGGACTTCGAGAAATGAATTCTCTGGTACTCCAGGCCACAGAACTAAGTCATTATGTACTTGCAGCATTAATAAACTTTACACGATTCTCCACCCGTCTCCTAGTAACATTCTCCACTGCTATTTGGAGGCAAGTTTCTTATTTCCGACTCACGATGTCTTAATACTGTAGGCCATACAGTTACATAAGGGTACACCCAAAAGTCAAACAAAAGAAGTACTATGAAACTGTCGTTTGGGATTTTCCAGCACTACACTGAGAAGAAAGCTCCCAACCTCCCACACGAGGTGGTGGTAAAGAAGGCCAAGCGTGTGGTGCGGCAGAGGAGGCCGCCTCCCCAGGACAGCAGTGGGCGGCAGTGCCCCACCCAAGGAGCGACAGGGCACCAAGGACCGAGGGCACCTTGGACCTCGCAGACCAGAGCCGGACCTGCCGACCGGAAGAACGAGGCCTTACCCATGCAGTTGTTTCCCCCGTTCACTTGCATGTAGTCGGGGGGACAGATGCAAGTGTAGTTGCCCACAGTGTTGTAACACGTCCCTGGGCCGCAGATTCCAGGGGTCTCGCATTCGTTCACATCTAGGATCCGAACAGAAAGAGGTGGCTGAACAAAGACATGACACTCAACATACATGTTCACAACGGAGGAGAAAATTCACAGGGTGCTTTGAAATCTAGATAGGAAAAACAAAAGTCTAGTTCTTCAGGGTTTTTGATCTGGGCAAAAGTGTGCATTTTCAGGAAAGGGGGTTTTGGAAAGGGACTCTTGACTTCTGATAGGAATCACTAACAAATACGGCCATGACATCCCCAAAGGCATACAAAGACGAACTGTGGAGAAAGTGAAATTCTCAGGCATCCTTCAGAGAGACAACTATGGGCTTCATACGTTCACAAAATCTCTAGAGGGACACGATGAACCGGAATCTGTTGACACCGGCTCCCTGAATCTGCACTCGTTCCACAGCAACATGGAAGAGGTGCTCTGCTCCATCTGATTCTGCTCGCGGTTAATTCCGTGAGTCTGAGAGCTGCATCTATGGACAGTGACGCTTAACTAACATTTAACGGGGCTGTCATTGTCTATGCATGATAAACCACTGGGAGAGCGGGAGGGAGGTTTCCTGCACAGAATGAGTCCTCTTCCCTGACTAGCTCCGTGACTCTGTCTTTCCTCTGACAAGCTATTCTCTGTCTCTTCGGCGGAGGGGCTGAGCAGGCCGCCGGGTGCATCGTGAAGCTGAAGGTGAGCCTTCCAGAGAGGCATGTCTAAAGGCGCCTGTACGGGGCAAAGTGGCGAAGGGCGAGGAGCGGGCCCTGGCTGCCTGCACACAGACGCTACCAAAACGGGGCCAAAGCTGCTCTAATAACAAGCGGCTTTCTGAAGAGCATGGAAAACTCCTTTGTAGGCATAAATGGGACTCCGGCCCAACATAATAAAACTCCACTTTTCTCAGGAAAAGTGGGAGATTTTGGACTTATTGGAAATGACATCATTTCAAGAACACTGAGGCAAGCTGCCACATGTGCGGCCTATTTCCCTGGCTGTGTCCAAGTCGGGACCATCGTGCTCCACTGCTAAACCCTCCGTTTCTGGGTAGCTGTATGCTAGTTTCTCAGGTTCATTCTTGAGATCGGAAAGAACAGATCGTCCTACACGGACCACTCACCGTCGCACACGCGCGTGTCCTCGTTCAGGTAGTAGCCGGTTGGACAGCGGCACTGGAAACTGCCAAAGGTGTTGATGCACTTCCCGCCCTGGCACAGCCCCGGCAGCTCCTGGCACTCGTCGATGTCTGCCAGCACGGAAACAGGCACCCTCAACACCGCCCACAAGCCCCGGACACGGAGGGCACACACTTTACAATGGGGGAAAAGAAATACCTTCCAATATAACAGTGATGGGGTTTGGGCGGAAACCTTCTCCTCCTGGGCAAAGAATTTTGTACTCCGCTATTGAAACGAGAAACAGAAATCAAAGTGAATTCTTCTAGGACTTCTAGAAGCAATATCCCCAAGAGAAATGCTGTTTTTTCCAGCTGGAAATACTCACTTTCAGGAATCATTAGCCCTCATTCCACCTGTCGCAAGTAAGGTGACTTCTTTGTATAAATCTGTCATTTCTAATGGCTTCTACCATGTGTCCCAACAGTCCCTAGTCTCGGCACACTCCAGCTTCTCTCTGGCCTTATAGTCTTGTGAATGTTTTTACTGTCTATCTCCATCACTATTTCTCTTAAAAGGTTTTCTCTCTCATCTTATTGTCTACTAAGTTCCGTCTCCATTGTTAGTTTTGCTCAGCTTTGCTGCCTGGGAAGTAGTTTCCTTCAGCAATGGTCACGATCCTGTCTCCAGTGGAGTACTACTGTGCCATAAAAAGGACAGACTTGGAACATTTATAGGTAGATGGATGCACCTTGAGGACATACTCTTAAGTAAAATAAATCAGGCACAAATAAGTACATATCGAATTGTTTCTCTGGTATGAGAAACCGTAAGTGTAAAAAAGGGCAAAAATGTATAAAGGATACTGTGAAAAGGAAAGAAAATATTCAAATGGGAAGGAGAACTAGGGAGGGAGAAGGGGGGAAAGGAAAGAAGGGAAAAAGAAAAGAAAAAGGGGGAAAAATGGAAACAAATGTAAATAAAGCTGCTGTAAATAAGGAGGGGATGAGGAGTTGAAGAGAAGGGTGAGGAAGGGGGAGGAAAACAAGATATATCATGTACAGGTACAAATTAACAATGATGAATGTGATCATCATGTATGTCTAAAATGTACCAATACATTTTCTTGGTTAAAAAAAAAAAGCAACTGATAAATTACCAGTGTTTGTGGAGAGGGAAGTAAAGCCCAAAGAAGTAATAGCTTCTTTTAAATAAAATAATATCTCACTTACTGGAATCTAACATACTAATCATTGCACATTGTTCAAAATTTACTACACCCTTGTACTTTCTACACTGTGAATGTTTTACTTTTATATTCAGAAAAAAGTAAGAAAACATTTAAAAATTAAAAAAAAACAAAACAAAAAAAAACCTCTTTCCAAACACAGCCCTAGGAAGAGCTCTTCTCGCCAACCTCGCCTGGAAAATCTTTAAGTAATGATCTCTGCTTCTCACTCAGATAGAAGCAAGACACTGGCCACCCGGCTGAGCGTTCGCAGCAAGCCAAATGGGGTGATTTCTGAGTCTCCCCTGAGGACGCCAACTAGCTCCCCTCCCTGATCCCCGTGTACAGGCTGCAGGCCGTCCGGCCAGGAGCACGGCAGGACGCCCACTTACACGTGTTCACAGGAGGGCACACTTCGCAGGGGGTGCCCCAGGCTCTCCCCAGAGAGCAGCAGCAGGACGCCTTGGAGACGCCCACCCCGATCTCGTTGCTGCAGGCTGTGTCCCCGTTGTCCCCCCGCGGCCGGATGTCCAAGTAGCAGTTTCCTGAGCGGGTATCTGTTTCCCACAGACAAACAAGGAGCGTCAGCCCGATTCACCCCGAGGGTTGAGAGGGTAAGCTAATTTCCCAAACAATTTAAAAAACAGAATTTGCATTTACTAAGAATCCACAACAGTGTGCAAGAGTAATCAGTACACTGGGAATTTTGTGCCCGAGGGTATACACCAGATTTCGCAAATGTTTCTGCTTCTATATTAGTACTTTTGTGGGTGTTGAAAACAGAATGTTCAATGCTACTTTAAAAATCATAAACGGTGTACGTCTCTGGGAAGTTCTGAAGCTCTTACCGACACAGCCAACTCGGGTTGGATTCAGCTCAAAATCGGGTGGACAGTCGCAGGTGTAGCTGCCCGCGGTGTTGACACAGTTCCCGCTGATGCACGTGGTGGGGTCCAGGCACTCGTTCACATCTGAAGCCAGACAGCCACAGAATTACCCCGGGAGCAGACGCCAGGCTGACCTCACCGCCGGACGGACGGCGGTACCACGTCTGGGGCTCCCAGCAAGTTTCTGAGGTAGGACACACAGTGCCACCTAGAAAGGCAGACTTCCGCTTCTGAAACTAAACCCCTCGGAAGGAAGGAAGTCATGCCTTGGAGCTTTTCCTCCCTGGAACATAGTTACCACTCCGAGTTGTCATCAGGATAAAATTTAATTCTGGAACTAGGAGAAATATTCCGGTGTGACCTGGGTCACAAGCGGACTTCAGGCCCAGGTGCGCAGATCCAGGGGACCCGTGGGCGCAGGCAACTTCCGCCTTGCATACACACACACACACACACACACACACACACGCACACACACGCACGCGAGGCTTAGCTTGTGTCTCCAAGCACGCAGAGGGTCTCTCTCCAACCCTCATGTGGAGTTAACATTTCCCTTTCCCTTTCTATCCCAGAAACATGGACGGAATTGCATGTCTCTAGGACGTGAGTTTTGGCAAATTCCACCTCTGCACAATCTTTCTGTCTGTCCCGAACCCTTAGGGAACACTTGCAACTAGACACATGGATTCAGAGAGGCCAGAGTGGGGCTTCCTGTCCTGCGGTCCTCCCCATGGAAGTGGTAACCTCGCACAGGCTCCACCACAGGCGCTTCTTAGGCTCAAATCCCACGTGAACCTGGTCGGGACGTGGACGGGACTCGGGAGCGTGGACTGCGCGTTCTAACCTACAGCAATGAGGCTGGGACGATCCGGACAGCGACCTGGAGTTGGGCAGGGCATCTGGACCGGGGAGGTGGTTTCCTGAGATATGCTAGAGGCCCAGTTTGGGGCCATATTACTTTTTTTTTCTTGAACTCGGGGATGATGGGTGCCTGGGGAGGGCATTTGTGAGGAGGCGGCGTGGACAGGATCTGGTCAGCCCCTGCATCCCAGACTGCTTAGATGTCTGAAAACACACCCAGATTTTCGCAGAAGTCCAGGGTTCCTCCAGCCTGGGACTTGAGCCCCCAGCACAACAGGGCAGACAAGGAAGGGGAGGCAGGGAGCTGCCAAGGGCTTTGCTCAGTGCCCAGCAGCACGTCGCAGCAGTCTGCTGGGTACCTGGGGCCTTCGTGTTTGTTTTCTTCTGCTTCCTGAGGTCATGATTTGGACACTTGAAACGGGTGGCCGGGCTCTGTGTGCCAGGTGCCATGTGACCACCAGCAGGAGCTGGCTGGGAAGAGGGGGCTGCGAGGAACAGTCCAAGAAGGCCCCCAAGGGCAGCTTTCACTGGCCCGAAGAGGAAAGGAAATGGCCAGGAACCTTCCTTCTCCACAGCCAGGTGCTCTTGGTGACCAGCATCACGCGGTCCCAGGGACATGCCAGCAACAGGGTCCCCTGGGACGCCAGGAGCTGGTGCTGCTGCGGACAGATGTCTCACCTGTGCAGTTGCCACCACTTCTGTCCAGTTCATAGCCGATCTCGCACTCACAGCGGAACAGGCCGGGGAGGTTGTGGCATGTTCCAAAGACACAGATGTTGGGGAGGGAGCATTCGTCGATATCTTGGGGGTGGGGTGAGAAGGGGAGAGGTTCAGTTCTTTTATTTTTTTGCTAAAGACACTGCCTAATGTGCAGTAAATATTGTTAGTATTAAGACAATGAAGTGTACCTGACACCAATCTAGGTACTTATCCTCTAGATTTTCAGATGATTTGTCACATGCAGGGACATCTCATTAGTGACAGGTTAATTTCCTTAGCCCCTATTTCCCGCCAAGTAGGGGGCTAAACATTATGTGTTTATGTGTTTGTGTGTGTGTGTCCCACGGTGTTTCATGTAAGCCCACATGAGTATTGTAAAGTGAGAGCCACACAGGTCACTGGCTGTTTCTGTTCAAAGTTAAAATTTTAACAACCACAAAGCGTTTTCTTTAGGGTAACTCTAAGGCAGTCAGTTTTACAATTGTCTGTCCCTAGTACGTGTGTGTGTGTGTGTGTGTGTGTGTGTGTGTGTGTGTGTGTTTTATTGCTCATAAAGGTCTGAAAACTGCAGGCTCCCCTCCCAGACCTCTGTCCCTGCCTTGCATTAGCAGTTTCCCTGTGCAGTTGATAACTGGGCACATTTCCAGACTTGAGATTGGTTTTAAATAGCCACCAACGCCCTGCCAGCAACGATTTAAGAACAAACAAACAAACAAAAGCTTCCCTCATAGCACGAAGAGAAGCAAAACTTTCACTGTGACTATTTATGGTACCAAACGTGGCTTAGTACTGTTTTCTTTGGATATTTGGAGTGACAAAAGTAAACAAGGCATTAGGCATACGATCGAGAGTATAATCTAGTCTCTTGCCACAAGGGAGTTTTATATCAATTCTGTATATTCAATATAAGCTATATAAAGAATACTCAATAGTTCATAACAAAGAAAAGTATTTACATAAAAATGTATGGGGAAGACAGTATATACCTCATAAAGACCAGTTTTGAGTCTTATTAGCAAGGAACAACTATTAGCTAATACATCGATCGAGGCCTTGTTTAAACTTACATCAATTTTTATCATTTGTTTATTTCTACTGAAATCTTTTTAGCTCACGTAGTCACTAATTGTTTTCAATGAGGAGGATGTGCTTAAATTTGACAGCCTGGGTAAAGAGGAGAATCTTATGTTTCCTAGTTAAATCCATCCTTGCCAACAGGTTCCCAGGACCTCCTGTTTGACCAAGGTTTCACAGGAAGACAGACCCCAGAAGCTCTTATAGGGCATGACTCCAAGGGGTTCCCCACAGAACAGATTTGCAAAACACTCTGCCATGCTTCTATGTTAGACATTTAGAGGACATTCCCAGACTCACTCAGGACATTAATCTGCATTCAGAGAGGACCATCTCTGTCATTATTACAACACCTTTATTTCTAGAAAACACAGCGGAAGTTAACAACTATATTTCTATAGGTAAAGATAATCTTCCCACAGAACAGGGGACCTGTAGTTTAAGCTCTTCTCCCCAGCAAGGGGGACAAAAGGGCGCACTGAGATAACCACGCTTGTGTCTCCTTCTCCTCGCTCTCTTATGAACAATGGTGTGCGGGAGCCAGGCTGGGTATAGCTATGACACGAGAAACGGTCCAGCTGGAGTCCTGACCCCCCACAAACCAACCAGACAGACTTAGATGGGAAGTCAAAATGCACCTCAGTTTGAGAAAAACACAAGGGCCAGCGATGTTTCAACAGCCCAGTCTCAGCCTCCCCGGGAGTTACCTTCACAGGCCTTCCCGTCGGCGCTGGGCACAAAGCCCATGTCGCACTCGCAGCGGTAACCTCCAGGAACATTGAGGCACTGCCCATTGCCACAGAGGTTCAGGTTCTCCGAGCACTCGTCAAGGTCTACAGGCAGAAAGGACTCCGTGTTACTCCTCCTCGGTTGGGAGTTTTCCAGTTCCTCAGGTCCTACAGTTTTTATCTCTCAACTTCTGGAGGGTAGCCGTATCTTCAGAATTTCTACTTACTGTGTTTAAACTCATTCGTTTTTCTCATTTGAATGCTTTCTGCAATAAACATGGGGCTCGGATACAGAATCCTGAATGTGAAATGGTCCCTACTGCTTGTAAAACCAATAATAAACCAAAAGAATTATTCAAACGTGGGCCTTTTTCGGAAGAGTCCTCCACATGGTGGACATTTCCACGACCCACAAGACAGGCACAGTTTCTCTCTGTTTCTCAGGCTTCGGGCTCAGCTCGGATGGGTGGCAAAGGAACTAGAATGGCAACTAGAGAAGAGATGGACAATTCCTGCTTATCTCTTTCTAGTCTTCTTCACCATGGGCACTAAATATCAAACAAATGAACCATATATGCTTAGTGCTTGAAATTTAAAGAGATTCTCAAAGGCAGTGGGAGGTTTATGTTGACAAAACTTCGCTGGGTTCGACAGGAATGATTTCAACTATAACACAACCTTCAGTGAGAGGAAAAAGATCCAAGAAAATCACTTAATGGGTCTTAGCCTCATTGTGACATCTTAAGTGACATCTTACTAGCAAAACGCGCAGGATAAATCAATGTTTAAGTCCTATGAGGCAATTACACTACTTAATGTTTTATTTAATCCCAAAGCCCTCACATAGAAAGTGCCATCTGTGAACATGGACATGTAACTCTACATATGACTCACACAATCAGTTCTCAATCATATATGTTGAAATGTACGTAGCAGTCCATGTTAATTCTATGACTGTTAGTTGAAGCTAAGAAGAAATTTTCACTAATGTTTTATAAAACCAGAACTGAATGAATTCCTTGCAAAGCAGTCCAAACTCATACTAATAAATTTTTAAAAAATAAAGCACAATTTATAAAATATACAAAAAGTAGTTATAGACTCTTATGCCAATATAAAATAATGATGATGATGATGATGATGGCTCATAGGAGAAAATTAGATATTGTATAAAAATATATACTGTTCTTCTAATCCAGAGAATCTCATCCTTTTTCCTTACATTAGCTTCCTGTAGCCAGCTTAGCCTTCAGTTTGGCATGAGAAGCAAACAATCAGTGAGAAATAGGCACAAAAATATAAAGCAGAGGGAATGTAAAAGGAAGTGTGGTGTGTTTTAAAGTGACATCTTTTTTACAGTAATATATATTTTATACATATATACTATACATACTATACTATATATAGGAACATATATGCATATATATAATATATATATATAGTATATAGAGAGGGAGAGAGACAGACAGACAGACACCCAGACAGAGGTTGAGAGTTAGCATCTGAAGACTCTCTAATTTGACTTGGCTCCAAATTTTCATCCCATAGGGATCCAGTCTCAAACAAATACTCTTCTGTTAACTGACCGAGCTTCAAAGAGAATTGCCGGTTTAGAGACCGTGGCGTCACCTGCTCTTGCGCCCGGGTTTACGCCACCATTTCTGGCGCACCCACCTGTGCACGTGAAGCCGTCGCCCGTGTAGCCATCCTTGCAGATACAGCGGTAGGACCCCATCGTGTTCTTGCAGTCTGCATGCTGGCTGCACATGTGGGTTCCGTTGGAGCACTCATCCAGGTCTTGAGGCAAAGGTTAGTCATTATTCACAGAGAGCGTGGCATTGAGATTCAGTAAAACACAAATTCAATTTGAATTAAAGAATCAATATTGCCATATTTGCGACCCAGGCGGTTCACCTGTGCACTTAATGCCGTCTCCAATCCAGCCGGGGCTGCAGCTACATTTGAAGCTCCCTGCAGTGTTTGTGCAAACGGCGTGTCTGCCACAGTTGTGTGCGCCGATTTCACATTCGTTGATGTCTGTGAAGACAAGCAGCAGTTTAGCAGGCACAAATGCCTTTTTCCAGGATTCCAGGGTGGGTGCTGGGGATGGAACTCAGGGCCTTGTGCTTGCTGGGCAAGCCCTCTACCACTGAGCTAAGTCCCCAACCCCTGCAGCTTTAAGTAACTTAGCAATATTCAAAAATAGTGTAGCATCCACACATAAACTCTGTGTATATGGAACGACCTTACATTTCAATTTGTAATGAAAGAGCAATATGGCAGTACTTGCCATTGTTAGGTCTAATTATTTCTCACATCTTAATATAAGTGTCCGGTCCCTGCAAAGCAAAATAAACCTCTTTCCAGGTGAAGACTTTAAAAAGTGAGTTGCCTTGTGTCCTAGAGTATTAATCTATGGTCATGTGTTTTAGTTGCCAGTATTTTATTAAGACAATTGTAGAGTAATGATGTACATTGCTTTCACACCCTCTATAGATAAAGGAATACAATGCATTGGCATACCAGAAAACTTCTGAGTCATATATATAAAATATATTTTATTCTTAAATTTAAAACATTATTATTTAATTATACTTCTATAACAGTTTTATTTTGGTATTGCTAATTTAAACACGTGCAAGAAAATGTCCTTAGAGTCCTAGAACACTGGAGAACCACACCTTTCTTGTGTATTTCATACAAAACTCAAGTGGAAATTTTGTCAGACTAAAGAGTACCAGATTAGGGTCATATTACCAAAAGATTCCAAATTCTCCACAATTCTCCATCCTTCAAAATTCTACTTCCAGATATAACTAAGATAAAATATATAAAAGTGTTACAGAAATAATCTAAAGCATGGCGCAAAATATGATGTTTCTTGAAATCAACCCATTATAATAATGGGTTACACTCATAATCAACTTTGTCATTTACTAAGAACAAGAACTTATAGATATGATACTATGACTTCAGATGGAAACCAGTACGTCACACAAAAACTTAGCTCAAGAGGATAATGTTGGGAGAACTTCCAGTGATTGCCTGAATGGTGACATGAGAAAGAAATTGGACAAGAAACTGCATGCAGCCTTTTATTTACTGAAGAAGCCCAATACAAAAACTTGAAAGTGTTTGGAAACATGGTGCTTGCCAACTGTTCCAAGCGAAGCCCTGACACGGTCCTGGGGTCTTTGTCTTCTTCATAACTTCTAGAGCAAACACGAAATAAAGCTAGTGAGTTCTGGGGCAGGTCAAGGGAGGCACACAGCTTCAGATGCGGGACTGGGGCTGTTAACCAAGAGGACAACTGAGCACAGCACCTCCCCAGGAGAGGAGGAGGAAGACCAATGCCAGGACCAGGGTGGGAAGTGGGCATGGGAGGCCAGGAAAGGAATCCGTCCTGGGCCTGCCCCAGCAGACTCTACAGAACGTGCCCAGCTGCTCCCAAGCAGGGCAGGGGCAGGACTTCTGTGTTCAGACGATCACCCTCAAGAAGGAACCCTGCCTTAGTGCGCCTTCCTTATCTGCCCTGATCGCTGGCCAGTCGCCCCAGGTGGAAACAAAGAGTTTCACTGTGCGTGTATTAATTAAGTAAGGCTTCTGGATTCATAGAAGCAAGGAACTATCTAAGTGGAAAGAAAGCACAATTCCTCTCTCCCAATCATCAGCAGTTCAGAGCGGACACAGAGGTCGGCCCTTTAGACAGCAAGGGACACAGCCCAACTGCCAGGGACTCAGTTTCCCTGCCTTTGACTGACATTCTTTCCTTGGGGTGCAGCTGCCCAGCTGAGCTCATTTCTTAAGAACTTCAGGATTTTTTTCTAAATCTTGCACTACAGAATTCTCAAAATATTAATGAATATTTACAGACTTACGGAAGTAGTCCGGCGTCTCTCTAAGCAACATGTACAGGTTGATCCTGGCCTCCCCATCTAGTAATTTCTTAGTCTTTTCTTCCGCTTTCCTAATGGCTAAAGGCATCCTCATTGTCATATGCCTTTTACCTTCCAGGCTTAATCTTGCATTTAATAAAGTTACTGTCTCTTTTAAAAGAAAATTCCTTTTTATTCTTAATAATATATTAATATAAAATTCTAATTCAAGAAGATGTCTTAGAAATGTTACTGCAATGTTTTCAAGATAAAAAAAAATTTTTCTTGCAAGGGGCTGCGTTTCACGGGCTGGGAAAGAGTAACTCAAGACCCAGCACTGAATTCTCCATTCTGTGATTCGTACAAGTCTTCATCTCAATGCTGCCCGCTCTCAGGATATCACAAGTGAGCTGGAAAGACAACACGGTCATAGAGCGGAAAGGCATTTCTGAGTAAAAAGTTTTCGCATGTGTGCTGTATGCACGTCTGAGCCAACTACTATTAATTAATTGTTTCCACCGGCAGACTTGGGCCCTTCATTGTAAAAGGGAACAGATGGGGAAACTGAGTCATAAGGAAACAAGCAAACAAAAGCGCTGTAATGAAACACTCTCCAATAATGTGAAGGAAACACAGCATATGCTTGCCAAAAACATCTCTTTCTGGACAAATGTTCTTTTTCCTCCACAACTTCGCTCCAGACAGAAAATTCCTTTCAAGATTAAATGGAAGCCAAGAAAAGCAAAGAAATTCAAATTTTAGGCTGACGCCGCAACCTCCTTGGCCCCCCCAGTCTCAGCACAGACGCAAAGGTCCTCTGTGCCGGGCCCCCGAAGGTCAAGCACGTGGCCCCGGGCAGACCGGGCACAGGTTCTGTGTGTCGTAGGAATCTGCTGTCGCCCACACTGCACTGTCTTCCTGTGAGAGTCGTCGGGGAGGGACTGGGCCACCCCGTGAGCACCTGCCTCCGGCTGCTGCCCCGTCCCCGCGCCTGGGGCTTGGTCCCTCGGAGGGGCACAGCGCCGATCTCCTCCATCAGAGGTAGAGGAAGAGGGTGTAGCAGCAAACGGAAAGGCCAAACACAAAGGCTACTTAGATTTCTTAATTTGGATCAAAACTGGAGCCAAAACTTTTAACTGAACACCCATGAAGTTTTCACAGGCTGGCGGCCAGAGGATGGAGGAGGATTAGCAGTGATAAGAAACTGGAAGGAACCGCACACGGATTCGCTCTGACTGCTGGGCTGCCGCGTGTGATCTCCTCCATGGACTCATACCCACAGAAACACTCCTCGTGTGAAAGCAGCCAGAGCGCTTGAGAAGTGGATTCCTTCCATCCGGCACCCTGAGATAATAACTGAAAACGATTCCGATTTTATTCCACCTACGGCGGCTGCGTTCGCTACCTAAGTGAGCACGTGCCGGGAGGCAGGTTCCTGCCAGTGAGCTACGAACTACGGATGCCAAGACCCGGGCAAGATGGCACGTGGCAGCACCCATCTTTTTCTTCTTCCAATTACAGATCTGTGGAATGAGCAAGAAAAGACTCGCATCGGGTCGCAGCACTATTGTGGTCCAGCCACTTCGGCCAAGGAGAGAGGGCTGTGTTCTGGGTTCCAAGCTAAAGCACATTCTCTCTCCATTAAATCAAATATTCCCCTGGGCAGTACCCACAATCTGGACAAGGCTTACGGGGCGAAAAAAAGAAGCCTTCACATCTGTGTGGGCTGGGAATGTAAGTCAGTGGGCGGATTCTTAACACTGCTGAAGAGATTGGGGAAAAACATGTTTATTTGTTAAAATGGAAACAATCAGTAATGACAAGGGGGCTGAAACATTTAGACGAAGTTGTAATGGAGCCCAGAGGACATTTTTTAGTTCTCATGAAAGAACAAAATTTCTCCTTACGAAATAGCATGCATGTTTTTATAATTCCTTTCCAGGGTACTCATTAAAAAAACTATCTAAATAAATAAATAAGTGGATGCATTTCTTTTGTGTGTTACCACGACAGGGTTCCGCCGCCTGTTCTTGCCGGTGTTGGTTGTGGGGAGTGACACTCATTTCAAACCAAACACAGGCTAAAAGAGCCCTAGTTACATGGGATTTAAAAAACATTTTGGCTCAGACTTTAAAAATTTGTTTTTAAGTGTACCAAACTTTCTGCCAGTTCCTGTTTGAATAAGTCATTTGCAACCCAATGTGATACTCTAGTTTGCTAATAACAGCATTCACAGATGTTTTTTTCCTCTTCTCTCTCTAATGCAGCCCTTTCTGGGCAGACCCTACTCACCTAGGGGACATCTGATGACCACAGAGCACCCTGGTCACAAGCCAGTGGAAGACCCAGGAGTAAAACTTAGGGTTCTGCTCCTTTCAGTGAGAATACCACACCCCATGCCACTGTGACGTCAAGGGGCCGTGAAAACCAAAACTCCCTACAGGGCTAGATTTTATCAAATTAAAAAAATCATTTTCGACTGCAATGTAAAGGAACCGGGGAAGGGGAGGCCACTCGCCCCTTGGAAAGGATCATGTTTCCTCGACTTCCTGTCTCGGCTCCTGTTCATGTCATTTCCTACAAGGTTGCTGTTGCTCATGTAGAATTGATGTCATCTCACCTCCCATGTAGCCCACAGCCCTGTTCCTAGTCTCAGTACCTCTGCAAATGCAATTACGAAAAGTAAGCCTTCCAACACACAAAGTAAAACTGTCCCCCTTCAAACTGAGTTCAAGCATGGATCAGTGAACAGTAATACAGAATTTTTGCTGGTCTAGAAGTTATGCCCTTCAACGAAATGGCCTCTAGACGTGGGGTCTGCATGCTGCACTGAATTTGACAGCCCAAGCACCTATGCACCGGCCAGCACTATTCCAAGGGTATTGTAACCATTAGATCTCATTTGCCTAAAATGATAGAAACACGGTGTGAAAATTTAAGTGTTCCTGGTAGAGGCCTGAAATAATCAGCCACCGCACATGCTTCAGCTAGCTGGAATCGGAGAATGGGATCCTAGAGATGCTTTTTATAGGCAACGAAGACGGTCCCGTGAGATTCGATTTTCCCTTCATATGCATCATTTCCACTTCGCTGGATTGCCGTGAGCTCGCCTCAGCCAGACAATGGTCCTACTCCTTCGTGGCCTAAAACTGTGCAGAACTATTCTACCCGCCTCCTCATTACTGCCAGCCCACCAGCCCTTACCGAGTCCTGTGTTTACACTGGCGGTTAAAAATAAAGCTTGAGCCACGGACAGACCAAGCTACACAGACAGACAGGCCCACGGGGGAGCTGAGCGTTTCAACACCGTGCCGTTTATCAGGATAGACAGCCGGCCAGGCTTCACACGAGAATATCACGGCGAACATGAAAATATTTCAGCTTCCTTCTTCTTTCCGTGATTCGGCTCGTCATTTCTGCACCAACAGTCATATCACCACCAATGTCTTACGTATCAGTAAATTTGACACCTGGTGTTACTGGTCAATTTGTAACAATAATAAATATAGTCTGGTGCTTTCTCGAAATATGCCAATATAATTAAGAGGAGGATCTGTACATTTACCACACTGCCAATCTGCAAATATTTTACTGTTTGTTTTAAGTCACCAGGGCCTGCCAAACTGGCTTGTGGAATTAAAGTCTGTTATTTGTACAAAAAACCCCAGTTACCTAATTCGAGCTCGTCATGTCTCTGTGATGTTTTCAATTATGTTAGATGCCATAATGTGTTACACTAATATAAGTCACCGCAGTAAAAGTTTATTATTCTATCCTATGTACTTAACATCACTGCCTCGTGTTGAAAACACCAGCTAACGCTTAGGAAACAATGTCACCTCCACAGAGTGACTTTTCCCAATTGGCAAATAATAGGAGAGTCTCTTACAAATATTGGAAAAGATTTTGTCGGGTGCTCTTGCCATTAAACAAACAAAACCGTAACTGGCTCAATTATCACTTTGTAAGATGTATTAAGCCCCGTGAATAAGGACTTATTTGGGCTACAGCAAATTACTCCATCAACAGTACTCTAATTTAAGGGACTAAAAGATTGGTGAGAACTGATAAAACATGAGCCGCAGGATGTGGTTCTTTGAAAGGCGATTTCAATTACAACACCTTCAATGCAGTCTTGAAAAAGGCTATTGAGAAAGGGTTGCTTTTGGATTAAGGGATACGGATGTTTGATTATTAGCATGTTTATTCCTTTGATATGAAAATGTGATTTTAGCTCCATAAAATTGTGTCATTTATACTATTAACATAGTCAATGTATCTTTTTTACAGATAAAGGGAAAAAACTTCAACTTTCATCCAACATAAAGTATGACAAATTTCAAAGGCACAGAAGCTAAAGTAATAAAAAGATTGCACAAAATTATTTGCAACGCAATTCACATGTTGATACTTTTAAAGCTTCTGTTATTCTGTAATTATAATAGCGGTCTCTTAACCATTTAGTGTTTTATCATCCTTCCGGAAAAAGAACACACCTGTGCAGCCAGTTTTCCCCTTTTTGCCTGAGTAGCCCACATCGCAGTGGCAGATGAATGAGCCTTTAGTGTTTTCACAGGTCCCGCTCAGGCAGATATTCGGATTCAGGTCACACTCATTGACATCTATAAAACAGGTATTTGTTATCATTAAAAACTATGGCACATAAACCAGAAAAAGTATAATGTTTTCACTCAGAAAAAATACTATGAAACAAGCATTATAAAATACTATACAAATGCTTTCCCTAAGAAAAAAATATCACACGCAAGGAGCCCAGTTCATATTGGCTTTCTACATTACAGACTAATCGAGAAACAGGCTTTTCCTGGCTCCCAAGGAGGCTCTGAGATGACCAATAAACGGAATGATCTGAGCTGCATGTACAAGCGGCTTACGTGAGTCAAGAAAAATTTTTAAAACAGCATACTGTTGCAAAAGTTTTAGAATTCTTGCATGATGCTAACAACTTAATTTCCGTACTTTAAAAGAAAGAACAGAGGAACTGACAGTCTTAGTCTAAATAGTCATATGCTTAATTTACTTCCCAAATTCAAACATTATTTTTTGACATTCATTTCAATTTCTAGGACTTCATACATTTTCAGTAAAGGTGTTCAGAAGATGTGGATGTGCTAAGAATTTAAATATAATGAACTCTAGATTCTTGCTTCTGAGCAAGACAGAAGAACCTTCTCACCCAAAGCATCTTTTTTTTTAAAAATGAACAACAGACAGATGTACAGTTTTGCGGACGCTGGACAATAGGCAACAAAAGACAATGAATCCCGAGAGCATTAAAATAAACGAGGTGAGTTCTAGATTATCCTCAGATTACTGTTTAGAAGGAGTTTAAGTCCACAGCAGAAGAAGTGGGAAGCCAGGGGGATCAGGTCACACCCTGTGCAGGGAGGTGAATGTGGAAGGGTGGTGGCCAAGGCAGCTAGAGCACACAGACAGAACAAAGGACAGGAAACAGCTTCAGAGAGAGCCCTGGAGACCACAGAGGTACCCAGGTATTCAGGGGAGTAGGATGGGTGCACCCAGGTAAGGAAACAGATTCCTCCAGGCCGGGAAAGCACTGCCCAAAACAATGGCAGGAGACCATCTTCCAAGTTCACAGAAGGTATGGACTTGTGCCTGTTCCCATCAGCCAAGTTTGAAAAACGTCGTAATTCACAAGGAACTGGGCAGACTATCCAGAAGGGTCTTGCCTCAGTAACGCAGCAAGATCAGCCCTGGACTGTATTGTTTACAAGCTTTAAAGCAAGACTTTGAAAAGAAAAGTCTGTTCTGAAGCAATTTAACTGTAGTCCAGAACAAAGCTCCAAGACATTTCTAGGAATACAAAAGTATCCAGCACAGTGTAAGGCAAAATTTACAATGTCTGGCTTATGACAAAAAATTACAAAGCAGAAAAATATGAATCACACTGAGAAAGAAAGTTAATTTATTGAAGTGACCTAGCATTGACACAGCTGACAGAATTAGTAGACAAGGACATAAAACAGTTATTATAACTGTATTCCATGTTTTCCAAAAGCAGGAGGAATGGCTGAACATACTAAGTCTAGACAAAAAAGATAAAAAAAAAATAAACTTTTAGTGATGAAAACTACAATGTCTGAGATGAAAAATGCACAGACAGCATTAAAGGCAGTTTAGATATTGCAGAAGAAAAGCTTAACAAGTTTGAGGGCATAGCAATACAAAGTATCTGTAACAGATACAATCAGTTCCAGTTTGTACTGCATTTCTACTAAAGACAAATTTTGTGTAGCTTTTTGTCAAGCATTTTAAGAGCCTGAAATTAAGTCATAGCAGGAGGAGGGTTAAGTGGATAGAAATAATGGATAGTTATAAAAGGAATGTCTGTCTGGAGCTGATCGATGGTTAGCTCAATCCACGTAACATATCTGACAAGAGAACCATATCACAGACGTAGAATAGTTCCTCTTTGGAATGCAGACTTTACAATATGAGTAAATATCCATATTCTCCCCATGGATCCATCTTCTAACTTAACCTATAACCTTTATGTAATTTAACCATGCTGCTGAATAACCAGCCCAGATGGAAATATCTGTGTTCTTTGCTTACCTACACAAGTCTTCATGTCTTCAGATGCCATGAATCCATCGTAACACAAACACCTGTACTCCCCAGGTATGTTTGTACACTGGCCGCCATCACAGATATTGGGGTTATCTTCACACTCATCAATGTCTGCAAAGAACAAAACCAACAATGACATGTTGTTGATGTTGTGCCCATTATTTGCCAAGAAAACATTAACTGACCCAAGTCAAATAATCTCAGCCTACTCACATAAGATTACTAACTCTCAAATCCTAATGAAACTCTGTGTAAGTTATCCTGTGAGGTTTTGCCACTAGGTGCAAAAGGAGAGAACCATTTTTAAGATTCACAATATGCTGTCTAAGGATGAGGCTATACTTACTTAAAAGTCTATCATTTAATCAGAAATTTTAACTCAGATGAATTTATCATTCAAAAAGTATGCTGAATCTTATTTTTCTCATTGTCAAGTTATAAATGCCTGAGATCTATTTATCCTCTGTTTTACTGCTATTTAAGGTGAACATTGCTTGAAATAAGAGTATCTACTTAAATGCACTTTCAATTAAAATATTTATTTTCAACATTTACATTTTAATAGCCAGAGTTTTTAAAAGACAGTTTTCTGGTCAAATAAAATAACTGTGGTTCCTAAATTCAAATTATCTTCTCAGCCCAAATCAAAACCTACATCACCCACTTTTCTTCTAGTCTCTAGTGGGCTGCGTGGTCCAGGGTAACACAACAAGAAATGTAGACTAGAACAGCAGTTCTCAGAATGAGCCTGCATGCCCACGATGTGGGGAGCTCCTGACTCCATAGATCCGGGCTAGGGCCTGAGACTGCATTTCCAAGTCCTGAGGGTGCTACTGATGGTCCGGGAAACCACCCAGAGAAACGATGACCAAGGTCAAAGGACCAAGCTCTTCAAAATTCGAAGCAATAAAGCACAGGCATTTTGTAGTCCATTTATTATGTGCCAGGTACTATGCTAAATTTCGTAATACTCTCCACACAGGCAATGTGAACCTCATTGTGTACATGAAAAATCAGATGCTGAGTGTCTTCATCAAACACCACAGCTAAACTATGTGACAAACAAGGATTTGAACCCAAGACTTCCTGACTCCAAAGCACAGGCCCTGGAGGACTGTCAAATGGAGACTTCCGCAGGAGGGCGAGACCCACTCACCGGTGCAGGATCTCTGGTCAGGCATCAGCGCAAATCCTGGCTGACAGCTGCATTCGTAACTGCCTTCTGAGTTTGTGCAGAAGGTTTCACAGCCGCCATTCATTATGCTGCATTCATCAATGTCTAAAAGAGATGAAAGTAACATCACCTTCTAGTATGATCTGAAAGTTCGTCTCCTCCAAAATGCATGTGGAGACTCGATTACCATTGTAAACGTACTAAGAGGTGAGACCTTTCAGCGGTACTTAGGCCACGAGGGGTCCACCCCGTGCCCAGCATTGGTGCCACCATAAAGGGTGAATGTGGCCCCGTCTGCTCTCTCTCTCACCCTCTCTCCTTCTGCCACGGGATGTTCACGCCCAGTGCCAGCACTGTGATATCTGGCTTTCCAGCCTCCATCTGTGTGAGTCAGTGAGTTTCTATTCCTTACCAATCATCCAGTCTCAAGTACTCTGCCCTGGCACCCTAAGAATGGACTAAGACTAAGGTTTAGCCGAGGCGGTTAAATGCACCTCTGTGTTTACAATTGGGGCAGTTCTTCAGGCCACAGAGTCAGCTAGAAAGGTAAAATTCCGTGTGATTGGCTGAAGTTCCGATCCCTTTCAAGAACCTGAGTTGAAGTCCTCGCTTGTCCTGGACCATGTTTCAGAAGAATTTGTGCTGATTTATGGTTTTGGGTGGAAACCATGCTAGATTTGGCAGTTTTACATGGTGTCCACCCCAAACTCGGCAAAAACTGGCAGCATCTACAGAATTGCACTTTCTTGGGGCACCATAAAGCCACAGGGCTTTCATGCCCCTCTTCCCAGCACTACTAAAGCTTCGGAGAGCCCACCACAAAGCATAATGCCTGTCCCACAAAAACCCATCTTTAAAGAGTGCCAGACTCGGCCTCTATTCAGTGTAAGATGGAAACACCCCACAGTCTTTCCCAGAGTTATTCTTTGAAATCTTTAGCTGGTCCACACTACCCAAAGGCAGAGATTTCGCCCCACGCTTTTTTGTCTTTTCCATACCATTCACCAGGTTTGGTTAGCTAAGGTGGTTAACTGTACAGGCTGATTTTCCTTGGCACGGATGCATAGTAACAAGGCACATGCTGCCCTCCATCATTCCCAGCAACGTGGACCAAGTTCTACTAGTTACAGCTAGAACGTCCCATATTCCTTTATTTGACTGGTTCTTTAAATAGATAAAGAAGTGGTGAGGCCTAAAGATTGTGCGCCACTGTGAAAACAATTTTTTTTTACAGGGCAAGAAGAGAAATTAAGAAAAAGTAACTAGCAATTGAAATAAAACTCAGCACATGTTGCCAGAGTGTTTGGCAGAGACGAGATAACACAAAACATAGAGGAAAAGGCAGCCTAGGACTCACCCACACAGAAGAGCCTGTCGGGCGTGGAGTGGTAGCCCGGGTTGCAGGCGCACTGGTATTTCCCCACGAGGTTCACACAGCGGCCGTTGGGGCAGAGGTTGGCGCTCAGCTCGCACTCGTTGATGTCTGTTCAGAAACCAAGAAGGGCAAACTTGCAAAAGGAAGCTTGTGGGGCTGGCAAAGAAGCAGCAAGCGGGCAGAACTCTGCGTGCTTACCGATGCAGGCAGAGATGTTTGGGGACAGCTGATGGCCCGGCGGGCACTCGCAGCGGTAACTCCCCTCCGTGTTCAGGCACACGCCTCCCCGGCAGAGGAGAGGATCTCGCTGACACTCGTCGATATCTGCAAGATGGACATGACCGTGCTAAAGGTGCCGGTGTTCTGATCGCCTTCACCACGCCAGTCCTTCACTGTCTTCCAGCTCCTGCAAAGCGTCTGCAGGGTCCCTTCTTGGGGAACTGTGTCCACCTCGCCCGAGAGGGAAGAGATCATGCCTCTCCCTTGCCCGGCGTCCCCCAGGGTCAGTGTGCTTGAGCCAGCATGGAAGTAAAAGGGCCTGACCTTGTCTCAACACAGGACAACTCTCCTCTGCCGTTATACTGCAAGTTCCCTGCGGCCAGACAGAGTCTGAAATACAGTCAAACTCGGCCCAGCTTCACCCGCCAACCTCCTTCCCTCACTTCCTCCCAGATCCTTCTTCAAGGGAAAAAAAATGACTTTTGCAAGAATCTCCATTTCAGATGTTACTTCCAGGGAACGTGATTGAAGGCAGCCAGTTTAACCCATCTCTTTTCTGGACACACTGGACAGAAACCCTGCGATGGGACTTATGCTATGGCATGTGCTTGATTCTCCTCAACTCACTGTCTCGGGTGCCAAGCTCACCTGGCCTTGAGGTCAGCCGTGACCCTACGGCGTGAACCCCCCTCCTTCCTTCTGTGTATCAGTCTCTCCCTCTGCCACAGCTAACTCGTGACCCACGAGCCGGGAGACCCGAGCAGGGGCAGCGGGAAGAACCCAGGACACACACTGCAAGGTACCAGCGCTACCCAGAACCCTTTTATTCCTGCGCCCAGCAAATGGCCGCGACTCACCCATGCAGTTCTTCATCATCATGAATCCGCTCTCATAGCCCACGTCACACCTGCACTCGAAGTCCCCTGGGGTGTTGACACACTGGCCCCGGCCACAGAGGTCGGGAGATATGCGGCATTCATCAATGTCTGCATGCAAACACAGGCGGCAGATGAGTGTCAGGCCACGCAGGGAAGGGTGCTCAAGGGCGTCCCCTCTCCGGCCCCCGGGCTCCGGCGCCGACCTGTGCAATTCCTCTCCTCAGAATCGAGCGCGAAGCCGCTGTCACACCTGCACTTGAAGCTGCCGATGGTGTTTCTGCACTTGCCGTGGGTGCAGAGGCTCGGGATCATCTTGCACTCGTTGATGTCTGCATGAAAAGTACAATGCGGAGACAGGAGTGTGAGCGACCACTGTGGGGTCTCTGTGCCCGACGGGTCGATCGGAAGGGGCGGGTCCCAAGTTAAGATCTTGGTGAGACCTGTTTCAAAGAATTTGTGATGACCCCTGAGATAGGACCTGCAAGCACTTCTAGCTTTTTTGACTTCTCCGTCTTAGGAAGCATGGTTAGAAAAGCAAAATACTGGTGCACACCTACAATCCCAGCCCTCCGGGAGGCTGAAGCAGGAAGACTACAAGTTTGAGTCCAACCTGGGCAATATAGCAAGACCTGGCCTCAAAATAGAAAACCGAAAAGGGGTGGGAATGCAGCTCAGTGTGAAGCCCCGGGTTTAACCCCCAACACTGCAAAAAAAAAAATTATATTCATGTGTTTGGATCTGCAGGACCCAGTGCACTGCCTGATGCATACAAATGAAGGTATAAACTGCTCCAGCACGCAGAGGGTAATTAGAATATGCTGCCCCATCACATCCAACTGAATGGGGAGCAGAATGAGCTATTAGGTTAGTTCTCCTTGGTGCTCTCTTGGATATATTTTACAATTCTTTGGTATATTTTAAAATTCTTACAGGCATTTCAAAGATGTCATTTATAATTTGACTAATTTGCAGGTAATTTGTATTAATTAGCTTTTTCCAAACATTATATATCATTAAAGTTTAATCAATAAAAGTTTTTTTTTTTTTGAGGCAGGGTCTCTCTATGTAATTCAGGCTGGCCTTGAACACATGGCAATTTTCCTGCCTCAGCCTCCTGACTATCAGGATTACAGGTCTGTGCCACCATGCCTGGCTTAATAAAGAGTTTCTTGAATTTATTTAAGAAGTATTTTTATTTAAACATGTGCCAATAATTATAATAAAAATCTGCATATTGAAGGTAGAAAAGATTTTAAAAAGAGACATCTAACAGGGCCACTTAGAAAACACTTCTGCAGACAGAACAATTCTAACTTCCAGGATTTCTTGGATAAAAATAAAGATGGAGAAGAAGAAGCTAAAGGTGAAGATGAAGACCAGGAAGAAACTTCTAGACTTTTTTTGGGGGGTGCTGGGCACCGAATTCAGGGGCTTGCACTTACTAGGCAAGCGCTCAGCCACTAAGCTAAATCCCCAGCCCCACTTCTATACTTTTTTATACAAAGATAATTAAGAGGCATTTATGCAGTGATTTCTCGTTTTTCTGAGTTGATTTAGTTATGTCATATACAGTAACTAGGATGTAGTAACTCATTCCAGACTTTCAAAGCCCACAACAAGAGACAGGAGCCCAAATGAGCGACCAGCACAAACACCACACTACAAGCAGAAGCGGAGCCTCTCCGCGTAACCAGGACTCTGAGTGGCTACTTCTCTTCTTTCTACCTACTGGGACACACAA
The DNA here is from genome assembly GCA_004026905.1 of Hystrix cristata. Lineage (NCBI taxonomy): Eukaryota > Metazoa > Chordata > Mammalia > Rodentia > Hystricidae > Hystrix > Hystrix cristata. The sequence continues at coordinate 11,218 of PVJO010005691.1, read as the reverse complement.
GGCTGGTACCATTATGCACAGTTTTCAGAATTAGATTCAGGCTATAACTTTTCATCTCTGATTTGGATTTTAATTACGGTGTGACAAACTAGAATAGCATTGAAACATCCTTGTCACATAGTGTCTGCCACGGAAGAGAAGCTGGCTGTCCACACAGGAAGAGGACCCACTGTTGGGTTTCGCACACTGGTCACTCCCTCTTCTCTACTCTCAGCGGGTGGCAGTGACAGCCAAGCTTCGCATCTGCTGGTACAGAGTCAAACATCAACCAGGCAGGTTTCCTTTCACTTATTTCTGGCTTGGGGTGACAGGGACTAGTGAGACAGGAGCTAGGATTCTGGGAGGCAGTATGGACAGCTGCCCCAAAATGGAGTCAGGAAGCCCAAAATGGAGTCTGCTGAGTCACCACCCTTAGGGGTCTTACAGAAACATCTGCCAGGTGTCCTCTGGCTGTCTGGGACCTCCCAGAGTGACGAGGTAGACCGCCAGCTCAAGGGCACCCTGCACAGGCACTGCACAAACACTGCACAGACTGGACCCTATAAAGCATGCAGTCTACAGGGTAGAAAGCATATTGCTGGTGCAATGGTCCGAGCTCCCTTCTAACCCTAAGAACCCCTGGACAAAGAGTCCTCCTGTGTATCCTACTCAGAACCCCTTCCTGGATAGCGGGGACTTTCTTCCTTACCTTTTATCTTTTACTTTCTTGCCTTTATAGCTTTTAAATAAATGGGCTTACACCTGCCTTGTTCCTTCATGGTTCCATTCTTCATCACCCTGGGGCTCAACCCCAGCATTCTGGTGTCACAGTGTAAAGACAGATTTTATTACTTAATGGCTGGCAGAGGCCAGGGTCCTTGGAAAGCCCCAAGAAGTGTGTGTGTGCGGGGGGAGGGGTGGATATAATTTAGACAGCTAATAGGCCAAGCAGAGATGACCAAGGGACAACTACACTGATGACAGGCACTATAATTCTGTTAGTGGAACTTCGGCTCCTGGAAAGGGTTTCTGTTGGCCTCCAAAGACAACCGCGCGACCACCGCCAACACGCTACCTTTGAAGAAAGGTTTTCCATTTGTGATATCTTTAGTGGCAAATCCAGGGCCTCTGGGGCAGAGCTCCTCATACTCAGGGGTGTTCCTCGCAGGACACTCCTCACACTCCTCCGTGCCCCAGGCGGCCCCCACAGAGCAGCAACAGGCGTCCATGCGGTGGCGGCCAGCGATGGGCAGAGCACACTCCTCATCCTCGTACCTCAGGAAGCAGCTCTCCAGGCGGATATCTGGCGGAGGGAGCAGACACTGTCTACACTGCCCCAAACAAATCGCCAGCATTTGTCAGGCGAAGTGCAACACACACACTGATTTACTATGTGCTTGTCGACTGAAGTGAATGTCTGTCCGCCAAAGAAAGCCAAGGTGTATGGTAGGTATTGGTTCTCCTGCCTAAGGCCTCTCTTCTCCCTGTCGGCCCACGTTTACACCTCTGATTTGTGAAAAGCCCCTTTCAACTCCAGGTGTTTTCTGCTCCTTCTACACAGGGAGTGGTATGCTGAGCCCCACAGTGCTCCTGTGGGAGGTGTTGTCTCCCTGGAGAGACAGCCTATCACTGGCGCTCACATGCTGTGACGGTTGGCACCTCCCCTCCAGCGAAAATCAAAGCACACTCTTTGTTGTTGGAAGATGTCTGAGCCAGTCCAATCACCTCTTCCTCAGACCATTTCGTTATTGGAGAAATGGAATGGTGGACTCAGGAATCAGGATGAAAGGAGACAGAGCAAAGGATAGCCATTTACTCTTCTCAAATGCTTCTTTCACCTCAACAAGTCCATGTGTGTCCATCTCTCCGGCTGCGCACACAGCATTTCAAATCGATAGGACGGTGTGGAAGAGCATAAGACTAACAGACCAGAGGCCAGAAGAACTGGATTTGGGAACTGTTCTGCACCTGTTGTTTGTCTTCAGCAAATCCTTACCCTTGAACCTGAATTCTTACATCTATTAAATGATGCTGCCTCCACCTCTTAAGAGGTGCTGTGGACCCAAAAGGGAGTGTGTAGCTGAAAACCGTGAAGTCTAATTAAAATGTCAGGTGTCACTCCTTCACGGCATGACCACTGACCATATCCTAAGAGCCCAAGTTTCCTTTCTTTCGGAAGGTGCCAGAGCCTCTGGGTACCTTGAAATTAGGTTGCCTATACCAAGATCAGTAATTGAAAAACAATCCCTACATTAAACAGTGAAGCATCCGTCAAATGAAGAGCCTAGAAGGTTTTCATCAACTGCCAATTCCTCCTAAACAAAGACAGTAAGGCTCAGAGTGGGGTTAGCTGACACCCTTAGTTACAGAAAGACTCCAGCCTCTGAACTGCCCCTTCGCTTCTGCACGGCTTGCACCCGGAAATCTATGTCTAACAATTGCTTAGCTGCAATCTGTAAAGACAAAAATTCCTCAAGTATCTCCCAGCCCCTTTTCACCAGTCACAGTGGTCTTCACTAAGAACGTGCAGCTGAGATGGCCACTGTTTCCAGAGTCGCACTCGGAAGCTAGTGGCCTACACGACATATTCCTGGCAGTCCAAAGCTGGGGCAGCAATATCAGGAAAACCGAGTGACCACTAAAGTCTTCCAGTTGCCAAACGAATGACTGTGGAATCTCGAACTCGATGCCAACAGGGCAGACTGCTAAGGACACGGCGTTTTAGGTTCTGTGTCCTAAAACTGACGTGTTCCATCACTGGATGGGTTTACTGGGCTTGAGATGTCCATTTGGGCTCTGGCAGTTGCTGAGGAGAATCCTGCCCAACTGGCAGCAAGAGCCTCGGCGCCCTCGTGTGTACTCTGCAGGGCGGTGGCATCTTGGCTCCTGACACCCACAGGCGTTTCCCACAAGGACCCATCTTTCTCCTGCAAGCATCTGTCTCCTGCCAATGGTAGGACACGCCTAGATGACCAGGCTGCAGTTTGTGATTACACGCAAATATTGTTGCTTTCTTCCCCACGCACTTCCTGTCCTGTAGTCTGGATTATGCGGGCAGATCTAGGAGCTCTGAAATCGTAGCTGTGATTTAAGACATAGTTACATAACAACAGAGGACTAGAGTCTCTCCTCGCTAATGCACACGGAGCTTGGGTCACATTTGCCAAGGAGACCACCGTGGGTCCTATGGCACACGCTGGATTTGAGAGTGCGTCTCTGTACACGGAACCAAATGTTCCACTGTGTCTTGTTAACTAGGTTTTTAATAATCTTTAAGAAGTGAAAACTAGAAAAATAATGAGTTCAGTATTTACCAAGGCAAATCCTTCCAGTGGAATCCAAAGTCATTCCACTGGGGCACTGACACTTGAATGATCCCCTGGTGTTGACACACTGGCCATTTTTGCACACGCCTGGGAACACTTCACATTCGTCTATATCTACAATGGGAAAAAATGAAGTTAATATTTCTGTACAAAATAATTCTACTTTATTCCACTCAAGGATGCACAATTATTCTCAAAATAGGAAAGGTCATTTTGAACCTAAGTTCACCAAACTAGTTTATCTCCAAATTGTTCACGGAGAACAATTTGGTATATCTGAATAGCAACCAGATTGAGCCCATCTATTACTAAAGACATAAAGGTTTCTCCATTGGTCTCAGGGAATAACTTTCAAGTTGCGGAGACAGGGAGTGGGTGTGAGTTCTCGGGAACAGCTCTGACAGCCCTGGACATCTCAAGTGAGGTTCCCCGGGGTCACACAATTAGCATTCTAGGACCAGATGCCTGCAAAAAGAGAAATGGAAGCCTGGTCTTTCAAGCATGCAAAGAAGAAGTGCTTGAAAGTAAGCAAAGAAAAATCCCACCAAGGAATACATGGGCCACATACAAGCCTCTTTTGAGAGATGCTGAGAAGGCCCTAGAAAATGTCTAGCTGGTTCTAACTTAGCAATGACCTTGGGCTGTTCTGTCTACACCAAGGCTGTCCCTGGAACACAGATGCTAAAATGTGTTTGTGTGTGTCTATTTGTCATCATTCAATTCCTTTCAATCGTACCAATCTTTCCCAGTTTGTTTACTGGAAACCAGCATGCTTGCTGAATTTTGGGAAATACTCATCATCGAGTTAATCCAAAGAAAGGCACTTACAGTACTTGCCAATGCCAAAAAGGCAGAACATTAGTTAAGACACACACACACACACACACACACACACACACACACAGAGTCTCTATTTTGAAGAAATAACATTCCAAACCAGAAATGTTGAAAAAAATTTCTAAATCTTTCCTTGGAGTGGGGATAATCGGGGAGGAAAGGAATCTACCTTTTTGGAATTTGTCTTGTTTTGTTTTGTAGTCATTGTTCTGACCATTTGTAAACCAAAATGTGCTTCTGGGCTCAGATAAGTTATTAGCAGAGGGTCGGGTCCAGTAAAACGCCAAAGGATGCAGTCATCATTTGGAAAGCAAGACCTTGGGTGGGGGCTGTAGTGTTCTTCTTTGTTTTAACAGGGAAAAAACTTCATTTCATCCCACATATGGGACTAATTGCTGCTTTTAAAATATTTCAGCTGCTGTGTCATGCCAGGTTGTGTTAGTCACTGTGACCTATATCTTGCTGGGACTCCGTGAGAAAGAATCACAGCAGACTGGAGAGAGTCCCCGGAGACTTTCAGAAAGAGGCAAAAGAGTACATCCTTCGAAATCACCCACGACCACGAGACAAACAAAAACCCAGGGCATACCAAGAAAAATGCAAATGTGACAGTCTGATCGAAAGCTTCCTGCTTTTCTCTTCCCCATAACATTTTGAAAGGGCAGCCCCTCTGAACTATGGTCGGCCTGAAAGATCTTCAGCCACCCTTCTTGGCCAGAGTGACCTGACGCTGGCTGCAGCACCACAGATGCTGGTGCAATTCATGCCTGGCCTATTCCGCTGCTCTCCATTATCTTTTCTCTGCCGCCTACATCTCACTATGAAGTTATGTGACCCCTCTGTCCAGTCCGAGTTAACAGGCATTCTCCACACACACCAGACTGGATGGTTAGAAACAATCAGGAGTACCTTCACATTGTGTTCCTTTGATTCTTGAGTACCCTTTACCGCATATGGGATCTGTGAAAAAACCAAAAGACAAAGTAGCAGTATCCAGACTTGTGGTGACTAGTATACTATCAGAAACACAAAAGAGGGCCTGGAATGGGAAATGGATTTTGTCGCCAGGAGTAAGTTTGAGATAACAACGTGTTTCTGAGATTGCAGGAGGAGTAACGACAAGACATTCCCTCCAGTAAAACTCGGTTGCTCTAAGCTGCCTCAAAAGAAGCAAGGTTACATCGTGGTACGGTGACGGTTCAGAAAGAAACTGAATGTAGCCTGAAGGAAGGAATCACACTGTGGCGTTACTGTAAAGTGACATGCCCCAGGCATTCACACTACAGAATTCACACATTTACGTATCCAAACATTGATCGGGAGACACGAGAAAAGGGTCTGGAGTCTCAACTTCCTAGCAGATTCAGAGGGTCCACCGAAACCCTTCTCTACACATCGGTTACCTTTTTTAGAAATAAATCTGGACTTGTAAAAAACTCAGGAGCCCTAACCACAAGGTTCCCAAGAGACCCAACAGGACCTGGCACTCTGGAGAAGCACACAATCCAACCCAGGTCCACACAGGGACAGAAAGGAATAAATTCACCGAATCGAGTCTAATCTATGTCCTTGACACTTTTGCAATTTTCTCTTCAGGAATATCTTCTTGGAGGTCATCAGAATTGACTGTTTCAAAACTCCCATGCCAAATTAAATAAATGAAGCACTGGGCTTTCCATTCCTAAGCAAAGCGACCAACGGGCTGGCGTGGGAGCCACAGCACCATTCGCTTACCAACTTGGCAGATGGTACACGGGCTGCCCCAGGCCGCCCCGAGCGAAGAGCAGCATTGCGACTTCAAGGTGGCACCATTGATGTTGATCTCACAGCGCCCATCGATGACCGTCTGCCAGCAAGTGCCCTTGATGGTTTCTGCAGAGGGGAAGTGACATTTAATAGCCGTTTAACACAATCTTCATCAAAAATCAGACACAAGCTTAGTATCACAGGGTTTGTCAGACATGAGAAACCCAAAGCCTAAATAATTAAAGAGCGAAGTAAGAGACAGGTAAGAGGAAATGGAGACAGATCTTTTGCACACGGGAAGGGGACCAAACAACAGAGACAAAGGAGGGTAGGGAGGAGAAGGGGATGAAAAAAGAATGAAGATGTGTCGTGTACAGGTACCAACTCCCCACAATGAATGTAATCATTATGTACTGCAAACACGGACGAATAAAAATAAAAATTTGAAAGAGAATTCAAGCGTACATATTGGAATTACAACAGGAAAAGCATTACGAAACAAGAAATACACGTCATTTTTAATGTTGCACCCATACTTAGACGTTCTAGGGATAAAAACTGACATTAAGTAGAACAGCACTGATAAACATAGAAAACTGATTCCAAGAAGGATACATACCTATGCAGATGGTTTTCGTTGGATCCAAAGTACTTTCAGGAGAACACTCACAAATAAAAGAGCCGGGGCTGTTCCGGCAGACACCATTAATGCAAGGACTTGATTCACATTCATCAATATCTGAAAGAAAAACGGGTCTACATTACTGCTAAAAGCTAGTCTTGCACTCTGGCCTCAATTGCTACTGCAGACAGTAAAGCGGGACTGCATGGTCTTTTCTAGACTAGAAGGAGGCCAAAACCATTACTGAACACAAGTCTAGGACAAAGTCTGGCACTTAGCTGAATGTTCTTATTTGGAAAATCTGGGGTGAATGTGTGTGTGATTCCCCAGTTATGCATTCCAACTGCACATACCCAATATTTTCTTCTTCTATTCAATGGTGGCAAATAAAACATCCCTTGAAGTTAAATACAAAATGAGTGCTATAAAATGGTACCTAAATGGCAAATAAAAAACCAATTGCAGGTAAATACCAACAGTGGCTCTCAAGGCACCATTCAGAACCACAAAATTTCAACTAAATGAGCATAAAGGTCTAAAATAGAAGGGATTGTTGTAATTTTTCACATGGTTTTCTAATAGCATCTCAAAAGACAGCAAAGGGCATACTATATGGACAAGAATAAAAATGTGGCTTACCCTCACAGGTCTTGAGGTCAGGTTTGTATATGAATCCCTTCGGGCAGGTACAGACAAAACTTCCAGGAGTGTTTCTACACTGTCCGTTGTCACAAAGTAGACTGTTCAGCACACATTCATTAATATCTGCAACGTTAATGAGAACGTGTATTTGAAAGAGCCCATTCCTTGCATACAACTTCTATGACCTTTCAGGTTAGGTCTTTAACATCATCGATTTTATCAAAGAAGTAAAACTCCTGTTTCACTATTTTGGTTTTCTGGGAGGTTTTTTTTGTTTTTGTTTTTGTTTTGTTTTTTGGTCTTCCTGTTTCCCTGGGAACTGAGGAATTTCACCTGATAATATTTCTGTCTGAAGAAAAACCCCAATTTAAGGTGAATTACCTAGATAATTTAGGAAGTATAGGAAGTATGCAGTCTGTTATATCTCTCTGAGCTGAATTACATCACACAATGTCCAAAAGGGGCCAGATATTAATCAGGAATGCTTTACACACTGAGAGTCGGATTAGATCATCATCCGACAAGCTAGCAGCCCTGACAGAAGGATGCACAAATTTAGCCTGGGGAACTGCGCGGGGTACACGCTAAATCCACTGAAATCTGCAGCGCATTTTTAAAGTGCTTAAAATATGGAAATATTAAGACTGAAACTTGTATTACGGTCTGAGCAAACTGCATGCTGAGACTGTCAAGACCAATCTAAGGGTCCCCTGCAGCAGCAGGCTTCAGGTGGTCAGGGACGTGAAGCACACAACAGCTGCATGCCCGGGGTCACATGAGGACAAGAGCTTCCTTCTCCTGGGTCACAACACATCTTGACGCTGGTGGCTGCTGTTTGGAAGACAGGTGAGTCCAGCACCCGGCAGGTAGCTGATAGCTGCTATATTCTGTATTGTACTGAAAGAATTAACAGGAGAACTTTGCTACTTCTCTCAATGAACTTTGCTACTTCTCTCAATCTGCAGCACCTCTGAATAATTACACCACAAGGCAGACCAGCTCCTTAGACTGGCGCCTTTCAAACAGCACGTCTGGAATACCACCACCAAGGGCAGAAGGCAGGAGGCTGCTACCTGCAATGCCCCAAATGGCTTCCAGAAAGTGAAAAATTAATTTGAGGTCATCTGGTTTATCTTAAAGTATATTAACTTTCATCTTCTTCCATCAAGGTAAACTTTCTTAAATACAAAATGAGTTTGGCCTCCAAATCCAAACAATGTACCATGTCACATTTTAGCTTTGGCACATCCTGACACATTGCCCTAGGATGGGTGCCTTGGCTTTGGAAGCCCAACTCCAGGAAAGCTGAGGGAGATGTCACCGTTCTACAGGATAGACAATGCATTTCAGACACACCGGGGAAGTAACTGGAGAATGTCGAGGAAGAAACAGCAGCCCGTGCTGACCTTTTCTTCCCAGGCCCATGATTTATTTAGTTACTGGCTGGTATCTTCATGGAAGAGTGTCAGAACATCGAAAAGGGTGTTTGTTAAACCCAACAGCTTAGTTACTACTGAAAATGATCTGTGTTTTCTCTGATGAAATCTAATAAGCAGTTGGGAGAAAAACTGCTTCTCTGTAAAAATACAGACGACTTTGTAGCCACACGAGCATGGCAGATTTCTGTGCTCCTTGCATGGAAGAAGCTTCCGCTTTAGAGTGAATCCGATACAAGGCTGCTCATGAATTGTCCAGATTCAGTTATATAAATGTCTTTAATCAAGACATGTGGACGGCCAAAGTGTAAAATTATTCATTTGCTGAATCCTCTAAGCTAGCCAAGAGCAGTTTCCCCCAAGCAACAAAAGAAGGAATGAATTATGCATGAAATGTCTTAGCAAACAGGTGAAACTTCTTACCAACACAGTTTTTCCCAGTTATGTCCACTTCATATCCTGAATTGCATATACATTTGTAGGTTCCGCGGAGATTTTCGCAAATTCCATTCGGGCAAATATCAGGATCTAACGCACATTCGTTTATATCTGTACCACCAAAAAGTTCAAGTCAGTGACATACTAAAATAAACATCAGATGAACTGTTAAAAAATAACAGTACAATAAATGTAGTGACCTCAGGACTTATGTGGGGAAAAGATGTTTCCCTTGGAAGAGAAAGCTCCATCCCCCTTTTCACTGTAAGACAGATTCTGAACCAAATCTTTCTTCCTCCAGTCCCCGAAAGGAATCTGGCATCTGAGCTGGAACTACATGATTCCCGACCCTGAACCAAGCTGAAGATGTCCTGGCCTTCTGGTCCAAGCATCAAGATGGAAAAGTGGATCCAACCACAGAGCCCAAGTCTAAACTCCTGGCCCCCCACCACAGCCCCTCCACTTTGATCTGCCTTCCATAGAGCCACCATTTCAAACATCCTAAAAACAAGGTGACAAAGTCAGCCACGGAACAAAGCTTTGTAAGTTCAGTAAGAGCCTCAAGACTGAAACCCGAATCCTTTGTTATTTGCTCCTCATGGTCAAGCCTCTACTTCCTGCCCTCAGGACACTGGATCTTCCTCTTCTGTGATCTCTCAGACTGAGCAGATCTCCAGCAGCCAAGAGGTCACGAAGCACCGACCAGAGACTGGGTGGTCTCAAAATTCTGGTGTTTGACTCTTCTATAACTCAGCGTTCACTTTTTCTTCTTCTCCAAGTCCATTTCACGACTTGCTTATCCCACTAACTGTTAGTTACAAATTTCTTTGCTTATCCTCCTTCCTTCCTCAAATCCCCCCTCCATCTTCATCCACGCAGAATGGCGGAACCAGCCCTGCTGGAGGGACAGTGAGTTCAGCCAGTCCATTTCTTTTCAGACCTCTTCTAATCAAATTGTTTTGTTTTATATCAAGATAATCTCTTCCTCTTTCTTATGACCTATGTTTACACTTGTTCCAATTCTCTTTTACTTTAATTTCTTATGGCCCCAATATGTCCCTAGTTCTAATTTCTACACAAATATTTTATTCTCTTCCAACTCAGTTATCTGCCGTCACTGCTGTTACAAAATATGAGACGGCTCCCTAGTGCCACCTTATAAAGACCAAACTGTGGAGACTTTAAAAATTTGCTGAGGATGTAGATGTAGTGGAAAATCCACAGGAGGAGGCCCAGGCTGCCCTTTTTCAGGCCATTCATTTTGTCCCTTCCACAGTGTCCCATGAGCCACCCTGGTAGAGTCCCAGGCTGGGATCGCTCCACGATCCAGCTCCATACCCACCCCCAGAAGTCCCAGGACCCACGGGGCCATGGGGGCTCTGCCGTAGGGACCTCTAGGCATCCCAGGTACAGCATGCAGTGGTGGCCAGAGGAGGGTTAGGGCAGAATGGTGCCAGGGGACCAAATGGAACCGCAGGAAGGCCGGTGCTGCCTGCACGCACTCAGGGCGGTAAGCTCTGAAGGTCCCTTACCTGTGCCTGCCGACGTCATTCCAGGTCCGCTGCTGCACAGCGCTTGATACTCGGCTGCCAAAAATCCACAGACAGTCAGTGACCCCATTCTCTACAGAGCAGGCCAGTCCTGCCCCAGGCTTTGCACACATCATTTCCTCCGAAGGGTGCAGAACAGAAATAAAGTAGTAACGGAAAAGGAAGCAGCTTCTGGGGACTCGCCTCGACCCCTGCCTCTCGTTTTCAAGGCTCTGCACCACGGAGGAAATCGACTTTGAAGGAACCAGCCGAGTGCTAGCAATTCCTTCTGCAAAGCACTTGCAGAAAAGCTATTTTTCCTATAGCTCGATTCTGTTCACCAGGGAACACTTTACACTTACACAGAAATACACTTGTTAAGATGTGGTTTCTTAACTGTTAATAAAACATTCTCCCACCATCTTGGGAATAATCTTGTTGCTCAGGGCTAGCTCGTTTCTTTAGTACAATCGACTTCTTAACAGGTTCTCCTTTCTCTGTGCAACTTCTCTGGCCTCCTTCACAAGAACGACAGCATGTCTGCTCTTGCACTCAAGTGTACTATTATCAGGACGCTGGGCTCGTTATCCACGATAAATCCACAGGGGAGGCGTTGGCTGACTTTAAAACCGAAATCTTTCTGAAGAAACAGAGCTTCACAGA